>BGPR01023602.1:3757-24076 GCA_013235015.1 Araneus ventricosus | reverse complement strand
AACCCCCCCCCCCCCACACACACATCGAAGGAGACGACTCCGGGTACCTCTTACCCAGACAGTACTTTAGTTTGCAGCAAGTTTGTTGTCATGACAAGAGTGTTTGCTACAAATTTGTCATGACAAGAGTGCAAGCTGGTAGCAAGATAATGAAAGCTCCGGGAAGTCACCATGAAACGAACTTGCAGCAAACTTCTATTGCAAATTAAAGCAAAAAAACAGAGTACGAAACACAACCCGGGATAGAACTCGCGACCTCCCAGTTCCGGAAGCGACGATAACTATTGAGCCAGTCGAACTTGAGAGGAGAAGATAGATTCGCTAATACATCGCTGATTCGATTCTGCATACGATTTATTTTAACCATTTTCTGGATTTGACACTTGAGTTGAGAATATGATTTGTAGTCAAAAGAGAGAGCGATTTTAAGTAATAACTACGGCACTAAAATAAATTCGCGAAATTAGAGTTCAAAAAGTAATTACTTTGTGCTGACAAAATGTCTAGTTATTATTGTTCAACAAACACTGACTGTTTTAGATTAATTTGTTTATGTAAACGTTAAAATTTCAACATTAAGAAAAATATAGTTTTAAAGGAGAGTGATATATTTAGTAAAGATGGAAAATACTAAAAATTTTTTTTTTATAAAAAAGTTATCTTTTTCAATAAATTATCATTGATTTATTGAATTACTAAAGTCTTCATGGTCTAGGAGATGCTATTAAAAAAATCGGATGTTTTTAAAACAGAGACAAAGACAATTATCTCTTTATTGTGTCTTTTGCAGGAAGTTTGTTTTGCAAAATTGCAGCAAATTTATTTGCAAAGAGGTGGCGCTTATTTGTCACATCGAACTTGCTAAGGCTGATTCGTTTGAAGTGTCAAATTTTGCCATGACAAGTCAAAATCAAACTTGCTGCAAACTTACGTGCTATCTGGGACTACTCAGAGATTACTGGTGAAAGAACTTCTTCGTTCAATCAGTGAAGGATTGATCACCGCGACATCTGTTGGAAGGGAAAATAGAGCTTTTCAAATTATCTTATGAATTTTGTGAAGTGCCTAAGTAGTCATAATGGTGTGTACATTTACACTTGCTCTTCCTTGAACGCATTGTCATAAAAAAAGCTCCATGGTGAGCGTCTTCACATTCTGAAATCTTGAAGGTTCCAGAGGATCCCAACTCATAAAGATAAATGATACTCCGCTGGCCTGAGGGGATACTGTGGGGAAAACCTCACGTGGTAGCTGGTCACCCAATACAGTTGATAATACCGTGCTTTTCCATGGGAACACGAATTTTCCATTGTACCCTTTGAATAGTTCTTTACTAGACTCTGTCTTAGAGTGGAGAGTTTGCATCCCTGTTTCGTGATTTCTGAAGAATAAATTTATGACTTGAGAAGCTTATTTTCTACTTTATGTAATGTAATTAATTACATTGCTTTAGATATCTATTTAAATAATATTTTAGCACAAGCACTAGCTCAGTATTTTTTTTCCTCTTATTTTATTCCATCGGTTGGGATTTAAGTAAATTATCACTTTTCTCTTTAATTTAAACAAGCTTGTGCTTTTAATGAAATTATTGCCACCATCCGTGAATTCTCAAAGCACTTTGGTTTAATTGTAGACTTGTGATAATGCTACAAATAACGATTTTGATACTTAGTCAATTATTGACGTCTCGAGACCAACCTTTCTTCTTTTATGAAAAAATTAAATTTTTATTTCTGTTTTAGCTGCCTAAAACTAGAAATTATAAAAGAAAGATTGAGCCTGGAGAAAGTTAACTAGTTTGTAACTAATTTTTAAATTCTGCTGTCTGCGGGTACATTTAGGTGTCCATAAATTCCCCCCTCCACATTTGCTTTCCACCCAATCGCTAATGGGCCATTCTGGCCAGGCTTAGAAGGGCAATATAAATTCTTGGGCAGGATATTTCAGTTATTTTCCAGTTGGATTTTCAGAAAACATATAAAATTAGTATACAAAATATGCTTTTCTGGACATTAATGGCTTAATTGGTGTACAACGAGATATGAAAAGCTTAATATGTTCTTAATTTTAGCGCCTGTTGTCCCCATGTTAACGCGACATGAGTTGCGTGCATACTTTACCTTCAAAACACATATGATGCAAATTTTAGATCTCAAACAATTTAGACAGGATTTTACCGAGACCCCTGTTACGACTTTCTTTTGGTCATGAAATAAAAGTAATTTTAGTTCTTAAGGACACTTGAAATGCAAAGTACAATACATTCAATTAGTTACAGAGGAAAGTGTTAAATGTTAATGGGAAACAAAAAACGAATGTAGTTTATTGCACTATTCCGAATGGATACTCTGATGATAAGGGAATATGATTCGTGTGATGTCAATAGCTAGGACAAATGCAATGCAACAGTTCATTGTAGGTTGTCGTACCTTGCCGTGATGCCATAATAGTAGACAACTCTGCAGATTGAAACCCGCAAAATTAAATACAATGTTCTGAAGGGGAAGGAAAGCTGATGGTGACAATTTTATTGATAAACTTCAAAAAAACCATTAAGGAGACAGTTACAGCAACTCACACTAGAAGCAATGCCAAGCTCCTGTATCGGAAACTTTTTTTTCGTGCTTGTTTTAATATTTAAACCAATGCATAGACAGCGTCCATTGGGCACTAACAGTTACGCAGCATGAACGCAGCACTTGCCAATGGCATAAAGTACCAAGATAAATCCAAGGGGCCGAAGAACAACATTATCATATGGTAAAGCATGAATATCAAGCGACTGAAGGAAATTTCAGTTGTATTTAGATGGGAAAATAGAATGAAAACAGAAGCATGCAATGGATGACATTTGAAATACAAAGTGGTCATCAAGTATTGGACCTATCAAAAAATCAGAAAACAAACTTATAATAACTACTACGGTTTCTAAAAAATAAAGAAGAGCATTTTAAAAAGTCACCCCCCCCCCCCAGATAGGTAACGTTTATGACTGTCTAGGAGTCGTAACACAGTACCCCATTTTTTGAGAGCCATTTTTCGTGAAGCTTTTAGCTAGAAGAAAAATAAAAAAGCACGTATACGTAGGGAATTTAATAATTTTTTATCGTTTCATTTCACATATAGCGTGTGAAAACTGAATATTTTCCAAGATATTTAAGAAAACTGAAAAGTTGAAACCAGAAAATGCGTAATTGGCTTCTACTGATCAGTAGCCATTACGCATTGAATTCTCTGCTCTAGCAAATTTAGAACGCCAAATGGTACGTCACCATTTGAATAAAATCTTATTTGCTCTCCTTTAAAACCGTAGCTGTAACATTTTTAGTGTTTTTTACATCTTGAACTGGTTCATCAATTTACAGACCACCCCTGGTATACCGGTAAAGAAACATTTGTGAATTGCAAACTCTGACATGTGGTGTAAACATGTTACACACCGAGAAAGGCTTTGATTTAACTGCCTTTACTTGCATGGTTAAATATGTCTGTAGGTTTAAAACTGCTATTATGTGTACTGCTCTTTGATCAGTAAAGAATTGAAGAGCTCACTTCCTCTGCCCATTACTAAGTTGCATGGAAAGGAAATAAATGTAATAAAAAAGAGTAAATTCACACAGGCGGTGAAGAAAGAGGGTGTAAAGTGTAAATGTGGTGAATCATAAATTCTCTGCTAACTTATATTAAAAAAAATGGTTTTGTACTTTAATGTGCTTTTCTCAAAACTAAAATTTCATAAAATTCTTATTACCCAGACATGATTGTTCAAACCTTTTTTTTTAGATACACCTTCTCAACCTTTGTATGCAGATTTTCATGTCATTATCTAGAGCACGTACTAGATTAATCCAATTGCATCATAATTTTGAATTTTATAGTCCATTATTCTTGCTTTGACAAGTGAGCAAAATTAGGAAAATCTGGTATTATTCAACCCAAAAACTTATAAAAAAGTCATTTGAAAATTTTCTATTAGATTCAGTATTTTCTAGACAAACGTGTTGAAAGTATCTATCAATTTATTTTCAATTTTATAATTTTGTTTAATGTGCTATACATTTTAAATATTTGTTAAATTTCACTCTTTTGCAAATTGATAGTTAAAAAAAGTTTTCATTGCTTAAATTGAAGTTTTGTGCAATAAAGATAATAAAATGTAATTACAATATTTATTTTAATGATTTTTCTCAAAATGGACTTCAAATACCCGATACCTCTAATACGAAAAAAACCAGAACGCATTGAAAAAAAAAAAAAGTATTGTTTATTAATTCGAATATAATTTGATATAAAAAAGCATTTGAAACAACTTTTTTTAGAGAAAAAAAATCCAAAAGAAAACAGCTCGCTTTTAAAAGATCTCTTTATTACGGTAGATTTACATCAACATAGGATATATTCACAACACGTGAACAAATTAATAAACGAATAAATGCAAACATATCTCTTGCAAAACCACATAAAGAGTTAATAAAATATATATACTTTTAAATTCAAATGAATTAATGCAATAATTAATTCGAAATGTATATTTAATAGAAATTTTGAATTAGATTCACTGATATTTTATCTGGATGGAATTCAGATAACAAATAAGCTTACTGCACAAAAAATAGAGAAATGAGTTATTCCCAAATTCCTATTATTTCACGCACGGATTTCTTGTGAATACAAACAAAATGTGTTGCTAGAACTCAAGAGCAACTACACAAACGTCGAGAGCACAGTTGAGTCTTCCAATTAATATGATGGGTGACTGTTGCAATTCTATCAAGTTGACAACATCAACACAAGATAGTGTACAAACATTATTCAATCATTCTGACGAATAGAAGATTTTATATTTAACAATATAAGAATTGGAAACTTCAGATGAACAGTAATATTTCATTAAAATTAACAGTAATTTAATTTGCTAAGCACATTTTGAATTTCTTATATGTCCTAATCTTGTATCCAATAATTTTTTTCATGTTTTCTTTTGTAAAACTGGCTATACTTTAAGACATGAATTTAATTTAAGAAATCACTAATTCAATCATGATATAAAATAAATCATTTAACCACGCTTTGTTCAGAAAACAAGCACCAAAAGGAGAAAATAGATACTATTTCTTTATTTAAATAATAAGTTCTACTCTCTCAACTAAATATTTCCATCCCATAACCTGTACAGAATTGCTTATTATCAAATATTAATCATAAGTATTTCCCCAAAGCACTTAAAGGAAATAATATAAGATACAGAATTGCGTGAAGGAAGACATATTGCTAAATTTGCAATGAATGCTAATTCCTTCTATCGTCAAGTGTCTTTAGTAAAAAAAGAAACATATTTGAGTAAACCTACACAGAAACATTTATGAAACTCGCTATGAATTCGTCACAAAGATGTCGCTACTACCAGGAAAAAAGAAAACACATTTGAACATTGATATATATATATATATATATTTCGTCGTAAACACATTATCTTAGGATTTAGAATTTGCTTCATTTTAAATATAACTAAGACAGCAGCACACATCTAACAGCAGAAAATGCTTCCACATGTAATAGACAGACATAATAAAATGCAATCATTTTTGTTTATAATCTAGTTCAGCATTTCTTTCACTATGTTACATACATAAATGTTTTTTTAAACTACCTGATGAGAAAACCTTTAATGTATATAAATGGCAGGCATGATTAATTTTCTGTATGTGTCCTAAAATATCTTTAAATTCAACTTATCAGAAAATGATCTATAACATACATGCAAACGGTTTCCTTCCGCATGCGCCCTTTCATGTCTTTTTTTTAAACTCTGCTTATAAGTAAATGATTTATTACATACATCACATAAACCGTTTCTCTTCAGATAAAGAAGTGTGACATTAATTCACCTCGACTACAAAATTTCACAAAAGTTTCATGTAAACGGCTTCTCTCCATTATGCCCTTTTCTTTCATGTCTTTTAAAGTCGCCTTCATTTCAGAAAACGCCACTACATACATCACATGCAAATATTCCTCTTCCTGCGATGCCCTTTCAAGTTCAAAGCCTGCTTATGAGAAAATGCTTTATTACATACATCACATGCAAACGGTTTCTCTTTTCAGATGTAAAAAAGTGTTCATTAATTCACCCTGACTACAAAATTTTGACACAAAAAGTCGCGATGCAAACGGTTTCTTCGTGATGTGTCCTAAATGTGTTTAAATGAGACTTATTAGAAAATGCTTTATAGCATACATCACATGCATGGTTTCTTCAGAGTGTGTCCTAAAAAATGTTATAAATAATGACTTATCAGAAAATGTTTATTACATGTATCACATGTAAACTAGTTTCTCTTTTCTGTGATGTTCAAAATGTCTTTCTAAACTCTGTTTATAAGTAAATGATTTATTACATACATCAATATGCAACAGTCACTTCTGCATGCAACTTTCATGTCTTTCTAAACTCTGTTTTATAAGTAAATATACATAACATGCAAATGGTCTCTCATTTACGCTGCCCTTTCATGTCTTTTTTAAAGTCGCCTGATCAGGAAACGCTTAATTACATACATCAAGATGTAAATGGTTCTCTTCCAAGATGCTGCCCTTTCATGTCTTTTCAAAGACTGTTTGAGAAAATGCTTTATTACATGTATCACATGCAAACGGTTTCTTGTATGTGTGCGTAAGTGTGACTTTAATTCACCCCTGCGATAAAAAAATTTTAACACAAAAGTCGCATGCAAATGGCTTCTCTTTCAGATAGATCCTAAAATGTCAGTTTTCTTTTAAATATGACTCTGATCAGAAAATGCTTTACGAATCACATGCAAACTAAGCTTCTTCAGATGTGTCCTTAAATACCTTCTAAACATTGCTTAAAAGTAAATGATTTATTATTTACATACATCACATGCAAAGGATTTCTTCCGCGATGCACTCTGCGTCTTTAAAGTCGCTTATGAGAAAACATTACATGTATCGTGACAAACGGCTTTCTTTCAGATGTGTCCTAAAATGCTGTTTTAAATAATTAATTTATCAGTGAAAATGTTTATTACATGCATCACATGCAACGTTTCTCTTCGTGGCTGTCTGTGTCCTAAATGTTTCTAAATAGTGCTTATATCTAAATGATTTATTACATACATCACATGTAAACAGTTTCTTCCCATGCGTAATTTCATGTCTTTAAACCGCTTATGAGAAAATGCCGATGTATCACATGCAACGCTATTTCTCTTGTATGTAGCGTAAGTGTGACTTAATTGACCTCAAGATACCAAATTTTAATAATAAAAGTCGCGATGTAAACGGTTTCTCTTCAGATGTGTAATAAAATGTTGTTTTAAATGCGACTTATATCGAAATGCTTTATTATACGTGACCACATGTAAACGGTTTCCTCTTTCAGATGCAACCTAATGCCTTTGTAAGCTCTGCTTATAAGTAAATGATTTATTACATACATCACATGCAAAAGGTCTTTCTGTATGTATCCTTGTTCTTTAAAGACTGTTTATCAAAAATGCTTATTACAAATATCACAAGCAACCGGGTTCTCATCCTTATGTGACATTTCATATGTCTTTTTTCGCTTCAGCCGTGATTTATAAACGCTACTCCTTAGCATCACATGAAAACGATATCCCGAAAGTGTACTCAATTCATGCCGCATTAAGAAAATGTTTTAAAACAAAATCGCAAGCAAACGGTTTCTTCGTATGTTTCTGTAAATGTTCTCACAGACGACTTATAAGAAAATGTTCTATTACATATGTCACATGAAAATGGTTTTGTTTTGTATGCAACCGTGAATGAATATTTAATTTACCCTCAGAAGATGCTTTATTGCAAATGTCGCACGTACGCGTTGTGACATGATATACCGTTTCATCAACAGATTCTGTATAGAAAATGTTTTTCGCAATGTCGCATGGATGCAGATTCTGCTTCAGATGAATTCATTAATTGTCCTTAAACTTTGTTGCTCAGAAAATACATTGCACGCTACAATCACAGGCGAGGTCTTCAAGCGCAAGTAAAAATATTCTTTTTTTATTATTATTCCGTCCTAATACTCTAGCTCTTTTGTCACAAATGAGCAATCTCTCCTGCTTTAAATCTGAAAACCCCTGCAAACTAATTTTCTTGCTGAATATCCGGTTCTTACCTGAAATGAATCAAAAGATATGCCTTTAAATGTGTTTCTTCTGCTGGGGAATATGCTTTACTACTTCATATGCATGTTTTCTCTTTGTATGTTAGTGTAGAAATATATTCACAATCTTGATGTTATTGAAATAAAACAATATAAATATAAAATATAGAAAATAAAGAAGCACACACCTACAATTTTAAAAACATTTACTGAGAATCATTCTTTATTTCATCTTGTTGGATTCCAGCTGAAGACAAGTCGTATTTTGCAGCCTGTATTCTGATATGAAAACAACACACATTCTTTCTCTAATCATAATTTCCTTTTACGATTCTAGCCGCTCTCTTTGTCAGGCACACTCCCTTATTCTCATTGTTGCTTCTACAATACAATTTCGAAACTATAAGAACTAGCTGAAATTATTCATATTACCTTACCGAAAACTGTCAAAAGTATGGAACGTTAAAAAAGAGGGTATTATCGGGCCGCATATGGCAGTATCTCTCAATTGTACTTGCATGCAGATCGGATCCACCCCCTTTGAGATATCATCTATTCACCTCAATAATGAAGCCTGTTTGAGTACTCAGACAATGATTACTTTTAATATCTTCTTTTTTTGTATCATTCATCACGCGGTTTAATGATGTTATGATTTAATTAGGATTCTAATTTAGTTGTTGTTATATTAAATTTGTTATTTTGTTATATAGTAGTCTTTCTTGAACGGCTACCAGCTCTGTGTTTCACACAATGGAGAGCAATAATGCACTGAACATACATTCCCACAGGTAACACTGATAGCAATTTCAATGGTTTTCCTCATTTTAAGGCATCCGGCTTCAAATTTTGTGTTTCCTCATTTTAAGGCATCCGGCTTCAAATTTTGTGAATAACAGAGGATTAATTGAAAATCAAGCACCAATGATCACTTATGTAACTTTCCCGGTGTGCTTTGCCGGTTTAAATTTTACTGCTGCTTTTTTTAAATTCCTAGTTTTAGGCCGCTATAATAAAATAAAAATTTTAATTTTCCCCTAAAAGTGAGGAGGTGGTTGCCCCCCCCCCTTGAGTTCCCGCCACTGTACTACCCTCTTAAGCCTCGCGTCCCTATTTATAGAAAGTCCTAATAATGCAAAAAAAAACTGATCGCAATCCAAAATTATGTGAAATTCCAAAAAATAAAACATTCCTACAATTATATATACAGATATATTTGTTAAATGGAAGTAAATTAATCGAAATATCCTTGAAAAAACATAATATTTTTTTCTTGACATTGCAAAAAATTACTTTTCGAGTCTGATTTTAAAATGAAAAAGCTACAGTATCAACTAAACGCATGATACGTGGTGCCATCTATTGAATACAAAAAAAACGAATACTCAACAATGCTCTTTTGAGGAATTCATGTAGAAAAAATTCCTGTGAGTTAAGGATGCATATTTAGGAGCGTCCCTAAAAAGGGACGCCAGGCACTAATTGGTGGATATAAATTTTTTAAAATCTATTTAGAACTGCTACGCCATATTCAGAATAAATTAGCACTTATTCAACATCGATAGAGACAATATGTCCACGTTTGCAACTGACCAACAGTTTGAAGAAAGGAACAAGCGCCAAAAAAGTCAAAATTATTATTATTTGCATAAAATGTATATTATCATGTAGAAAGGTGGTTCCGAACATTCATTTTCTCCCGTACTTCCTGATTAAGCTTTCTATTTTTGAGTACCCTCTACTTTATCACCACGCATTCCCTCGAACTCCGAGCCAAAACGGCTCCCTGTCGGTTAGGATGCCTATGCGAGAAACTTTATTGAAAGCCCCCCCCCCCCCCCCCAAAAAAAAAAAACTTGGAATTTGAATGATATAATTTGGACATAATGCGAACTTGGATGTTTTAACAATTTTGTGTTCTAAAAATTGAACACAACAAAAGTGGCATAAAAGTCAAAGCAATAGTGTAGTTCGAATAAATAACAAAATTTGATAAAGAAAATGAAACTTGAAAATAATAACTTTTTAAGAAATTTCAGAAAAACACTTTGAAAACTCTTCCCAAAATTGTAAAAGGAACATAATAAGAATAAAATATCTCTACTAACTTAAATTTCAATTAAAATAAATATGTAGGAAACCAAAAAGAACATGAATTTAAACAGTAAAATTAGGAGTAAATTAGTTACTCTACAACATTCAAATAATATTTAAATATATTATAATTATTATTATTATATTTATAATACAACAATAATATATGTAGCCAAGCAACACGTTAATAATATATCAGTGATAAAACGTGGTTCAATTAGGTAGTTTGAAGTTTGTTTGATAATATTTTTTTAAGGATATTTAACCAGAATTGGATCAGAATTTACAATCATAATATGTTTTTAAAATATCTAAAATTAAATTACGAAAATAAAAAAAATTGTAGCAACTACCAAGGGAAAGTATAGTTTACAGTATCTTAGCTGAAATTCAATTGAAGATTGTTTAATATAAGTTTATGGATTAATAATTAAAATTGAATATAATAATATTATTTAATTAACACATTCAGTTCGAAAGTATTTGCTTAAAAATAATAATAAAAATAATACTTTACAATTTTAATTATATTGATCTTTTCCTGTTGAAATCCAATTTGTTATGCAGGCTCGTTTATACGGTACTAAAACAGTAACACCCTTTCAAAGTACCCTCTACTACCCTCCCAAACATCCCTTCATGCAAAGAAGTTTTTACTAAAAATGTTAAGGGTTTTGGCCAGCTTAAGAGTGAAATGACTCGAATTAAATTATCATTTTTATTTTTGGTTTTACAGTTTATTACCTAATTTTAATAATATTATTAGTTCCACGCCCTAACAAGTGAAGAGAGCATTGAAATAATATCGCATTAATGAGTGATTAAAGCTATAATTATTCAACGTGATAATTAACTATTCAATGCAAAAATATAATTTCAATGCACTTCTTGAGCTTGTTTCACGATGTTTTATAAAATTAGGTTCAAATGAAAACAAATGCAATCTCGTGTCTGTAGCTGCGTCAAGCTTACAGCGATATTTGCTATTAACATACGCATCAGAAGAGTTCGTTCTTGACACAAATTCTGAGTTCCTGAAAGGTGATGAATATTTTATTTCTTTAACACCGATTTCTCTGTAATTTTCGCTGCTACTCCAGTAGGTTTTCAATAACTTTCAATTTTCCATGAACTTGAAGCAAAAATTCTTTTTGAAATTGTTTAATCTGGCTTAACGCATATGTTTCCTGCCATGACCAAGATTGTTTATTGCACCCCAACCTGTGGTATCGTACCACAGGTTGGAAACATACAGATTGTCTTTGTTAACTGTGAAAAGGTGTCACCGCCCCCCCTCCTGCTAGGATAAAAAAATTCGAACCCAAGCTGCGAAACACTCTTCCAAAAATGAATATCTTCTTCAAAAGAAATCTCCCAGGACATCTCGCAGGGGAACAATTTATAAAAAAATTTCCCTTGTTGAGTGGATTTTGAGCTGTTTCAGAGTTCAATAGGCATGTTGATCTTCAAAACTGTAGTTAGTTATCTTCTACCAAATCAAGCGTTTTCTCTACAACTTTATATGAATGTGACCACCTCCACGGGATCGGTTATGGAGGTTCTCCGTTTCATTAGGCACACATGATCGGAGCGCCTGATCCACCTAAAACCGGCAAACCGATGTGAAAATCGGATTAGAAATGGAGCGGTGGTGGGAATCTTGATTTCCAACGAGTCTGAATATCCAAGCGATGTATTTGGACCGGGTCATAAGTGCTGAAATACGACCCGTATACATAGTGGGGGAGGCTCTTCACTCCATAGAAAATTGAGCATGGGGTGGGTCGCGTTTTGAAGGCGAGGGGAGAAGTAGGTGCTGTAGAGGATCGGAGGACCTGCTCAGATACAGATGGAACTCTATATGCGAATAAGACAATTTTTTTAGGCTATAGATCTCCTGAAGGGTGGCCCAGCATGTAGCAGCAGGCGATTACTTTCTTTTCTCCGCATACCGGCTGAAACAAATATAGTATCATCACAGCACTAGAATCTCACTTGGAATTATAATCATGGGCAGGCTCTATAGCTGCCTGCTGGCAATGCAACTTCTTCTCAAAACTCCATCTCGAAAACCAGGTATTTTTTATTATTATCTATATAGGCAAATTTTAATTAATAAAATATCACGACAAACTGGAATAACAAAAGCATTTAACTGTGGGTCACTTCCAAGAGAGTTGGCTTCAGCATCGCGCATTTAAAAAAATAATCAAAATTTAAAAGTAATTTCTGAAAAAATGCTAAAATAATTACAAATCTTTTTAACACAATCTAAACGGTCTAATGTAAAGTTTGCCTGGACTCTTGTTCAGTAAGTCAGTCAGCCGACCGCAAAACCTATTGGGCAAACTAAATATTCTTATACAAAGTGTGCCAGAGCTGTTGATTTGTGAGTCAGCCGTCTGAAAAAAAGTGCATTTAGAAATATGAAAAAAGAATAGTGTTTTGTAGTTTGAACGATGCTTGATTTTCATTCGAATAAGTTTGAGTCCCCTATTCTTGTAACCAGTGGCCGCTCGTGAGCTCAGAAACGAGGAAGGCTGCAAGATAATAATTATCAAGAGAATACGTTTTCATACAGCTACTTTAATTTTCAGTAGGCCAAATGCACAAGTTTTTTAATTCCAAAACCAGATATGAAATTTAATGCTTTTCAAACCAATTAAATAACCAGCATATATGACTTTTACTACTAGTTTTACTAACAAAAAGTTAAGTGAATGCTGATGTAACGATTCTGCTGACAAAGAAAAAAAAAAATCCGAGCTCCACATTCACACTTTCCTCTTCGCCCACTTCACTCGATAACACTCTTCCCAAAATGAATATCTTTTTAAAAAGAAATCTAGCCTTCTATCAAGAGAAAGCAAATAATCAATCAAACAGATATGTTTCTGTCGAACCAACACAAATTGAAACCTAAACATATAAACAGCCAATGAGATTGCCACTTTGTGTGGGAATGAGAAAAAAGAAGAAAAAAATTTAAAAGAGCATCCTTTTCTCGTTCAATTGGCTCCGTGCCAGACAGAGCTGCTTGCCTTCGCAGCCCATAGCCCATCTAAGTTAAAGGGAGAAAGTGTTGCCGGATTTTCTATACAGCGAACGAATTTTTTTAGAGGGAAAGTTCAGAGTACTTTGAAGCTCAGACCTGCTTCTCTATTACTTGTTGATTCATTTTATGTCTACTTTTCAATTTTTTATTACTTTTATTCATTTTCGTAAGTTACGGAACTCTGAGACTGAAAAAGTAAGCGAATAAGATTAAAAACAATAATACAAGTTAAAAAATTTCAGGGAGTGCTGCAGCTCCTGCTTGTAACTCAAATGAAAGCACAAATTTAAAATACCTTGATACTAATTCAAAAAATCGTGGGGCTCCTAGCCGTATTTGGTTAGTTCGAATCCCCCTTCATTCAATGGCGGAACATTTAGGGCCACTCCATGCCCAAGTTTAGTCGTCAATACAAAAAACCGATGAGAAATGGAGTGGAAGGTTGGAACTAAATGGGGGGGGGGGCGAATCAGGTAGGTAGAAACGATTTTATGAATAAGAATAGCAGCGGCACTAGCTCTATCATTGTGCGAATAAAAAATAATGTCATTTAATGCTATTTATTCTCCTCAGTTACTTGGTAATACCGTTTATACGTCTTTCAACGGACTGTCGTATAACGACGTATAAATGAAAAGATGTATAATCGAAATTTTACTCAACAACTTTGGTTATTACAAATTTAATGCCACTAATACAAATTCATATAAAAATGTTAATTTCAAAGTTTTTTAGATCGTCCTAGTATAATGCTAAATAGTATGGAAATCAATAATTAAATTTAAACATTTATCATAAAAGTAAGAAAAATCACACCTTTATTGCTTATCTCAAGTACTAATAATTAATCAAATACTAATAATTCTTATACGATTTATATGCATTCAGGTAGGCGTTTCATTAAAAATAAATCTTTAACCATCTTGTGACTTGCTGATTGTCTGTGAGTATTAAGCACTTCATTATAAATCGAATTAATTTCATTTAATGTCTTTTCACTTTTCTTTTAACAAAAGAAACAATTTCGAAGTTTTTAAATGGAATCCATTGCGTCTTTAAAGGAAGGTCTTCATCGCCACTTAAGGGGACATACGACTCTTAAACCTCCGCAAAGTGGGGAAAATCTGTCAAATTCGATACATTATATCTCTAAAACAAAACATTTCACAAAGTAACTTTCTTTTTTCTAGAAAAATATCTGTTTTTTCTGTTATTGTACACACATTTTCAAATCTGAATATTGATATTTATTCATTTGAGAGAGTAATAAATATGGGTATAATTTTTGGTGAAAAATTGAGATAGTCACCTTGCGCTCATGATTACGGATAAAATGTTGGTTTAAACACAATATTTTGGGTATGTAAGTAATACAAACAGTCTGTTTAAGAAACTGAACCACAATTTATTTACATTTAAATTTTATTTTTATTTTATATACCAATTTAAAATAAAGGGTTAAAAATTCTTAAAATTTTAACCTTTTCTATCCGCCACAAAATTATGAAGATTTTCATTGGAATTATCATTTTGCCGGGATGAAAGTTTGAAAAAAAAAAAGACAGAAAGAAACGCTATATGCGAATATATAAAAAAAGAATCGGCACGCAAATCTTTAAAAAAATAATAATAAATATATCCTTGATAAAAACAGGCTGGACTTGAGAAGGAGGCTGCTTGTTTACGCGCCACTTTTTAAGCGTCTTTTAATAATATAAAAGAATTTCAAGAAAATCATTCCCACATATATTATGTCATCATTCATGATAAAGTCCCAGCCTTAGAATAAAGACTTCACGGGTTTTTTTCCGCTAAAGATAAACGAACGTAGAAATTGAAAATGAATAAAATCCAAAGAAATGCTGGAGTAGAGAGCATTCGAGACATTTCTGCATATTTTGCCTCTATGAATATGACAGTCATAGCCATTAATTCATAGTCGTGAAATGCATTCATTGTGTATTTAAGCGGTATAAAAGTGCAACAGAAGATAACCACTGTTATAAACACAATAAAACCTTTCCTTAACTCATTTAAGGCAGAGAATAATATAATAAACATGGGCATTTCTTCGATGTTGGTGTTTGCGTAAGCAGTCGTTATTTAATCTTCAATTCAATATACTTCATATAAATCGAAAGACTGAAAATCAACAGCATCTATTCAAGAGAAAAAAATTAGAACATGCAACAAACCCTTCACTTGCCCTAGCTCTTCCTCCATGCCATGCTTTTTGGTATGTAGCAATTTATGATTTCCTTATGTAAAGACCGTTACGGTACCTACGTTACGGTAATACGTTCATTAAACTCCAAGCTTGAAACGAAGGAACGAGAAAGAAATTTCATAAATAAAACAAAATTATTCTAAATTAGCATTGCGAAACTATATATCATATGAAGGGAGCTGTATTTTAACATTTGTTAGAAGCGCTTAACAATAACGTAAGCATTTATGTATCTATCAATGACTCCATTTAAGAGAATGCTTAATCATCAACGGCGCACACGTGCTAGTTATGAAACCGCGAAAGTTGCAACCGCTCTGCAACTAACCAAACGATATGAATTTCCGGCGTTTCGTCTGTAATTTTGTTCTTGCAAGACTTTCGAAATCAAATGACGTTGGCAAGTGGCTGTTCAAATAGAAAGGCTCTTGCAGATAAAGTAAATTAATATGTTATTTAACCATAAAGGATTTTGATTGACTTATTTTATTTTATTCGTCTCTAAGATTCAAAATTATTTATATAATGGTAGAGACCTTTAATGACGTATTTAATTATTAATTTATTCATTCAGTTTTATTTTACCAAGATTTTGATTGATTCAGGGCCAGATTTCCCATTTTGTCATTCTAGGCTATTACCTAGGGCGCAGCTGTCGGGGGCGCATGCACAGAAGAAATAGCAACCATATATTTACAAACTTTTCAACATTATTTTACATTCGAATTATAGCTCACATTAAAATGAATTTTATTAGAACTATATCTATATTCAATATAAAAAATTATAAAAGAATCAAATGAAGTATACGTATGAAAACATTTGTTGGAAGTAATCATCATGGATAAATTACCCCCCTCCCTCTCAGAAAAGAAGAACAGAAAAGTCTTCATTTAAGTATTCAATAATGTTTAATAAATAATTTTAAGAAGTACAGCGATATATCATATTTGTAATTGTTCTGACGAACTAATAAACAACCCTTTTATAATCAACTAACAGTACGGGCACGGCGTTGCCCGTGGAATCAGGACTTCAACAAAATGAAAAAAAAAAAACCCGCCCACAATGACACGAAGAAGTTTTGAAATCAAAATCAGGACAAAAGATACAATTATTGGTTTTTCCCGCTTATTTTTCTTCTCGATAATGACATTTGACAGTACAGAGTAAAAAATAAACCGATATTTTCGAAAAAGTTTTTTTTTAGAATTTAAAAGTTTGATTCCTATAAACCAGGTAAAATGTTAAAGAATGAAAATCGAATGAAATCTTAAACGATTTCATATGGAACAATACGCCTCGAAAGATACAGACAAACATAATTTCTGTAGTATTTAAATGTATCCAAAATGAATCAAAGAAGAAAAGAAAAAGAGAGATTAAATCTTTCACTTCAGATTTAAACTTTGAAGCCATATTATGTAAATAGCTCCTTGAAATCATATTTAATTTTTTCTAGTTTTCTCTACCTAAAGATATCAGTCGTTTGATTTGATTTGAAAAAGGTTTTTTTTGGGTTTTCCGCTACAAAAGCTATTATCCCCTATTCATTCCAAAGTTCTCCTGTAAATCCGTAATCAAAAAAGAAGGAAAAATTGTCATCATTGGTCTAGAACTATAGCAGATTTGATTCGGTCATGACAAAAAAAATGGCGCCCTCCTAGAAGGGCTTCCAAATTCTTTTTTTTTTTTTATATCAGCCGTATACTCGACTGTCAAACAGTATGAAAACGAACAAATTAAAAGAATTACCTGTCGACGCGAAGCAAAGGGGTTATGTCATCGTGCGATTTCGACGAAATGCATGTTGGGAAAATACGTCACGCGATCTTGATTAGAACCGATTGAAGAACCGTAAAGAGAATTTTGAGGCGAAATTTTTTTAACACTTCAGAAAAAAATAATTAAAATTAGACCAACTGTTCAATTTTAACCATTCTTGTCTCAAATCACGGAGAGACGTTATGTTTATTACTTCAAGAAATTTCAAATTGATAACAAAATTAGAAGGGCGGATGCGAGAAATTGAAATTCCAAATAAAGGTTTTTAGGCTTAATCGACTATTTTTAGAAATTTTTTTCAAAATTCGGTAAATTAGGTTAGAAATTCAAAACTAACTTCATTAGAACGGAAATCGCATGCTCTTTCCGATGGTGTATATATTTTTGTCGTAAACTTATTCGAAACTATTCTATTGAGAAATTAGTGCGAAAAATCAACCAAAACAACACAAAACATTAAATAAAAAATTTTCTAGATTAAATTTTAAAATTTTGGCTTCGAGGTGCATTCAGTCACCATTACGACTACCTGTGTGTCAAATTTCAAGGTTGTAAATGCGATAGATTCGTCTGGAAATCTCACGCAGACACGCACACACACACAAACATTGCCTTTTATAAGAATAGATATGAAAACTGTCATTAAATATCAATGCATTATCAAAATTAGAAAATTGGTAAATAAATCGAATGTTGATGATGGGGTAATTTGAGATGTATGTAAATAAGTTGAACATGCCTTGCTTACATAAAACCTAACTTCGGCGTTGTAAAGTGTAAACAATGTGCTATCCGAGTGACATAACGTTTCCATTCCAAGGAAGCCATTTTTGTAAAGTCTAAAAGAAATGGTATTTATGTGAATTTTCTGATGAATGCTTATGAGGAAAACCTATTTAGAAGCAATTCCAAATTCAAATCATCAACAAAACGCTACACGCGGCTAGCAACAGATATACAGATTTAATCAAATCTACGGAAATCTCCGATGAGCTGTTTTAGGCGGTATTTACAGACGGTAGTAACTCTGCTAGGATGACAGAGTTGTCCATCCGGGGACTTCGTATTTGGCTACGTCATCATACCGCCGTGTGAGTCATTCTGTGATTAAGCGCGCCAATTCCAATCCAATTCATTTTCATTCCGTCTTTGATCTGTCTGAGGCGTACTGCATGTCATCTCTGCATTGAAATTCGACGAAATTATAATAAGTGCTTTTTTTATTTCATTTTCAGATTTAATCCTTTTAAAATTTATTTTTCATAGCGTATTTGTGATAAATTTTGTTGCTTGTTATATTATTTTCGTTGTTAATTAAAATATCTTTTGTTAATTAGGGTTAAACAGTAAACGAAGAATTTTATCTAGTGCTTTTTGATATTTTATTACTTGTACTCAGTTTTTTTATTTGAAGGAATTTAGTTTGTATTATATATAATTAAAACAACATTCACATGACTTTTTCTCTTTTTAGTTATATTTCAGGTTAAGTGTTAGTTATTTCATGTTAGAGTTTAGTGTTAGTTATCACATTTAATCCATTTTTAAAAACGATTTTTTCTACTGTATTTGTCATAATTTTTGTTGCTTATTATATTACTTTCATTAACTAAAATATATTTTGTTAATTAGGGTTAAATAGGAAACAAAGAATTTTATCAAGTGTTTTTTTGATATTTTATTAGTTGTATTCCATTTTTTATTTGCAAGATTTAGTTTGTATTACGTATAATTAAAACAATATTTACAAGACTTTTCTCTTTTTTAGAGATATTTCGGATTAGTGTTAATTTTATTAATTTCTGCTGAATTTTAAGTTATTTTATTTAAAACGTGAAGTAAATTTTTCTGTAGTGCTTATTACATATTTAAAGCATTATCCTTTACTTGGTCTTTATTTAATTGTTTATTGTATTTGAGTCTATCACTGATTGGGTTTAGTTAGCAGATAGACATTGTGAACTGTTTCATTGATTTTTCACGATTTGATCTCTTGTTAGTTTATTTGTGTGGACATCATTGTACAATAACTTTTTATTGACAGAATTTCAAATTTGTGTATTTTGTTTGTCTTACAATGAAGACTCTAGTGATTGAATCTAGTAATTTACAGGTTAAAGAGTGCCAGTCAATTGTTCCAGGTTTATTTGATTTGACAGAGTTTCCTCCATTATCGCGTTCTGAGCAGCCTCCATTTTTGCCATCATGGCCTAAGCATACTCCTATGAATACAAGACATCCTAGTTCTCATTGGGTTGCTGCTCAACCACCAGCCTCTGCTTGTCCAGTCATTTCACCTGTTTCTCCCTCTCTTCCAGTCGCTTCGCCCGTGCCTCCCTCTCTTCCAGTCACTTCGCCTGTTTCTCCCTCTCTTCCAGTCGCTTCGCCCGCGCCTCTTTCTCTTCCAGACGCTTCGCCCGTGCCTCCCTCTCTTCCTTGGCCAAGTATGACTTGTACGGCTCTAGTTGGTAATGCTCAGTTTTTCGTACCCTTGCTTTCCTGCATGCCTGTTGCTCATTTGTTACCATTTCATTCTGCTGGTATGTCGTATTTTCCTTTTTATCCTCCTGTTTCTCCTCCACTTCCATTCCCTGTGCCTGCTTCTGCACCTCCTCCAGCCTGCCATCGACCAGCCGTTGCATCTTCTCTTCCAGCCTGCCATCAACCAACTGATGCTTCCTCACTTCCAACCCATGGTCAGCCAGCTGCTATTTCACATGCTTCAGAAAAGCAAGGAAGAGCAAGTATCACCAAGGTAAATTTGAATATTTTATCAAATATCAGAAGAAATTTTCAAAATATTTATTGCAATATACCTACAACAAATAGATTTGCAGCATTGCAAGATGAAGAAAATTAAAATAACTCGGAGAAAGTAGTTTTGTTAATTAATTCTAGTAATTTAAAAGAAATCACTGGAGGAGGTCCCAAAAATTGTTCATTTTCTAAAACATGTGATCACTGTGAGAGAACTTATTTAACAAAGTCTTCATTCTCAAAACATTT
>BGPR01023600.1:4946-24078 GCA_013235015.1 Araneus ventricosus | reverse complement strand
AATTCATATGAGATCCATTATCGAATATTACGCTTTTGAGATATCATATGTCTCGTAGTTCATACAAAAATTTTAGATGATAGTGGATAGTGGCTCACTCTTTTTGCAAAGCACAGTTTCGAAACAACACAATTATTAAAACATTTTCAAAAATATCTTGCATATGTTTTCAGGAACATCACCCAGACAATTTTTTAATGAATCGTACAAGTATAAAATGAACTCAAAAATAATTTAAATATGATGACACCATTCTTCACATTCATTAACACAAAATTTCACATAGTCGTTGCAACGTTATCATCATGTTGGTGGTGGGTTTTTTTAGGGGGGGGGGCGGTTCGATACCGACTTTTCTGTTTGGCTGGTTCCACGACTTAAACTGGAAACAAGTACCAGTCTAGAAAAATTGGATTTTCTGTGTCATCGACTTTTTTATATATACATATGTAAAAACTCCACATATAACTTATTATTAATAGTTACTCTCTCTCAGTACACGTCAACTAAATTATCTCCAATATATCAAAGTAAATCCTCAAATATATTCAAAATTACGTTTCCTGCTGATGTTTTGCTCCTGAAGTACTTTGATTTTGGAGTGATGATGTTTTTATTCTATAACTTTGTTATTTATTTCCCGATAAAATTGAATTTTATACATTCTGAAAATTAAAGAATTATTATTTAATGATGTCAGATTGAAAGATGTTTTGTACCTTGCGATATTTGAAATTCTTTAAAAGTTTTTTAACCATAGCATTAAGATGTGTTTCCGTGATAATTTGTACAAAAATAAATGTAACTAATATTTTTACTGGATGAAGTGCAATCAGAATGCAAAAGAAACAAAATTGCACAATAACTAAAGTCATATATGAATTTTTCTTGAAAATGTAGTAGCATGTTATAAAAGATAAATACAATAAGAAAAGTCTTATTATTTTCAACTTTTAATTGAAAATGTAGTTTATTCTTTCATCCTAAATCTCTAAATGCTATTTGCATATTTATTAGTTTCATACATTTGGACTTTGGAGAAATCAATGAATATTACTTCATATCAAAAGAAAAACCTTGAAACTATTAGAAAAAGTAATTTATTTTAATTTTTAATTCAAAAAATATGCAGAAAAAATAGAAGACAACCGAAAATTTGATTTTCGGTTCTTTAACATTTTTGCCTCATTAACAGATTTTTTTCTAACAACTGAGCGTATTTTAGTTACAAAATGAAATGTTTAAGCTCAGCTTTTTGAATATATGTAAGCCAATTTATAATCTAAGAATTATAAGAGGGTTATTCAGAAAGAAAATACCAGAAAGAACTTCCCATACTACTTAACAAAATGCAAATGTCTTATTCATTCAGGACGTGGCTGCCGTAAGCGCTAGATGAGATTGGCAATTGCTCGAATTACTGCCGTTATAGCTGCTGCAAACTTGGGCGGTTACTCCCATTCCTTTCGAATGTGAGATCAGAGCTACGGTAAGGATTATGAACACCAAGAACACCGATCGACATTCATCGACAATATAGACATGTTCTTGGTGCAGAATGTAGACATTTTTTGTGATTTTAATAAACGTACACGAGCTTGGCAGTGGCGGCCTGGTGTTCCTCAGGGGCAGCTGATATTGGCTCCCTTCTCCTCCTGACAGTTTCAGGCCTTAAGCCAATTTGGAAGGAAGGTTCGGAGTGGATTGTGTAGTGTAACAGAGACATGTTCCGTGCTTGCGTCGATTCCACCAACAGTATTTTCTTCTTATAGAAAATTTCGCATCAGTACTCGACTGCTTGAAGTTGAGATGTTAATTAAATATCATGAGTACAAACATTGAGAGTAAATGATAAACATCAGGTACCAAAGAGGTTTTTCTTAAATGAAACTAAATTTTTAAATAAAAGTTTCTAATGTGAATCATAAACTTAAACGTTAATAATAGAAATCGAACAAGTAATAACCCAAAACAGAGAGTCCAACAAACCCCTGCACGAATGACTCACAAGCTAAACGCCAGCTGCCGCACCAAGTAAACATTAACCTCATCAAATTTTATAAAGAAAATTTAAAGAAGGAAACGAACAGGACTTCTGACATGAATTCTATATCAAATCACATGCATAAAAACTTCGCCATTTTAATTAAGTTTAAACATTACATTCCTTTTTAATTTTTCGGGTAAGATTACCTCTTTCCCTAAATGCTTAGAAACAGGCATGATTGTTTTAATTTCCAACCAGAATCATATTTGAATCTCCTTCTAAACTGTTGTACGATCTCAATGCCATAATACATTGAGTGAAGTGTACGAATCCTGTGTGTTCCTTAAACACTTAAATCAGTTCTGCGATGCTAAAATTCATGATAGACGAACAATTAGGCTTTTGAATAGTTCACTTTGATCAACAAATGTGGATTTTTCAAAGTAAGAAACTTTGGGTGATCTGCAAGTTGACATGGAATTATCCTTTTTCGAAATTTCTTAATTTCGAAGATATTTGTGACTTGGCTTTCTGGTTTAACTCATCAAAATTATCTAATAGTGCATACATTCATATAACTTTAAAGTACGAGTTGAAGGTATTCCATAACTCAGTGAGGTTGGCTGAACTCAATGGTTGTAGAGTATTTTAGTGACCCTAAGATTTAGAAAAACCAGAGCGCAAAGGAAGGGCCGCGGATTTTTGACCGCTACATCGCAAACAGCATATGTTTATTTCAAAAAAAAATTACAGCATTTAGCATACATTACATTTTATACAAAGTTAGATCATGGTATTTCATAAAAGGAATGCAGATGAAGGAACAATATTTCATGAAACTCTAAACAAATAAACAAGCACAAAATGAAATTTACAAGAGCAATATGTCACAATATGTTTACTGCAAAACAGATTTATATTTTCATAGTGGTGTAACATATTTTTAAAGTTCCACTTTATCAATAGCTATATGAAACAATATTAGACAAGCATAGACATAATAGGATATAAAATAGGATTACCGAGATACATTAGAGTATAAAACGGACGTTTTGTGATGATTTGTGGTATGTCCAGCGTTAGTAAAGGAAACCGATGCGAAAACTATTAGT
The DNA here is from genome assembly GCA_013235015.1 of Araneus ventricosus. NCBI lineage: Eukaryota > Metazoa > Arthropoda > Arachnida > Araneae > Araneidae > Araneus > Araneus ventricosus. The sequence goes on along the minus strand of BGPR01023600.1, from coordinate 20,979 downwards.
CACAGAAACTGCACTGCTTTCACTGCGTCGCATGCTTATGAATGTATGGTCACCCTTATAAGCAGAAAGAAATTAATAGGGTAGCGAGATTCGATTTAATAGTTGACAAATTTATTTCACTATTAAAAAATTGTGCAGATAAAAACAGAATTTCCGAATTTTAGTTTTTTATTAAATCATTTTCCGACAGATAAGAAAGACTATAGCGAAATAAGAAAATCTCAACTTATTAAAACTCTCCACTTATTAAAATTGTTCTATTGTAAAAGAGCATAAAAGAGAAATAGGCATTTCAAATATCGACTTACTTGTGGATAAGATTGTATTATTTCGAAAACAAAATCTCATCCAATCATAACAGCTTCTAAAATGTTGAATGTCTTATCTAATTCATTTGACAACATGTCGTATTTGATTAGAAACAGGATACATTTTGGAATTGCTAATAAGTTTAAGCGTATTTAATATTATGCCTGACAAAAGCATGACTGCAACATAATTATTGTATATCAGTGTATGATATCAGGTAAGTGGCAACAGTAAGATGTTGCGCTACTTTGAATTTGATTTTTAGAAATAGTCGAGAGAGAGACGAGACGAGACGAGTACGGTACGATTAAACGAAGTTACGTTGTACGCAGTTACGAAGTGTGATGGTTGTGCTAAATAAATGTCTGTTTTGTCTTAGAAGAAGTCTTATGAATGTCAATCGAGAAGCCAACAGAAATCAGAAGCGGGATTAATTAGAAATCCGGGGAATGAAATTCTCATCGACAGTTAAGTAAGGCGGAATGAGTTTAAATCTCAAAGTACGTTACGATTTTTTTTGTTGTTATTTGTAAATAAAAGTGAAGTAAAGTGCAAAAATGTCTATTTTCGCTGGAGTAAGGAAGTGCGATTTGAAGATATTGGCTGAACAACATGGAGAAACGGTCAATGACAGCCGTAAATTGAAGGATTTGAAAAAGATTATTTTGGCGAGCAAAGGGTACGATGAAGAAAGCGCCAAGGAATGGATGAATACGATCATCAATGAAAGGAAGGAAAGAGAAGAAATTGCTTAACGAAGACGCCAAGACGAAATCCAAATTGCTGAACAGAAAAGGCAAGAAGAAATTGCTGAACGAAGACGCCAAAACGAAATCCAAATTGCTATCTATTCAATACTCTATCTTTACTATTCTTTTACTTTCTATTTAACCCTCTGACTGCGTATCCCGCTATTTCCTCGGATTGGAAGCAAGTCTATTTTCTACTACATCCTGCGATTTTCACAGGCTAATTGTTTTATTTAGTACTTTTATACCATTGGATCATAGTATACTAATATAGCTTTGAATATAAATAACAATTAGCTCTGCTCAACTGTATTTGAGCATGTTTGCAAACGTTGCATCTAAATGGTGATTTTAAAAAATTAGACAATCTGAGGATTAAAGGACTATTTCCAATCTTTTGTTATACATTTCTCTCATGAAATATTATTTTTAGTAACAAACAGTGAATTTGCAGACTTTCCGTTTACTTGAATAAAATTCTATTTCATCCAGCTACTATATAAAGTGCAATTTGAAACAAAATTAAGTTTATTATGTATCCTAATAGAAAACTCTTCCATCTGGAAATACTACTGAATATATATAAACTTTTTTTCAAATTCTTCAAATAACCACCAACAATATATGCTTTATTATATGAATGTGGCGCAAAATTATAATCAAAATATACACTTTTTCACTCATTTTGAAGTAAACGAATACCAGAAATTCTGCAGTGCATTTGGATATAAAACTGCAGTTAATTACAATAGAAAATCCAGAATTATTTAAAATTGTTCGCATTTCAAATGTGTCTCCATGCAGGCGAGCTATATGCATTGAGCTCTCCGCTCTTTTCAGAGTTTATTTTCAATTTGTTCTGATGCCCTGTTTCGTTGTTTCTAACATTTTTAAGAGCGGAATAGCATGCTTTCAAAAGTCAGAAATAGCAAACAATCTTTGGCATTCATATTTTTGTTACTCATTTATTCTAATCCTGTTTACTCATGCATTATTTTCCATATGTTCTTGAAGTTCTAGACATTTCGAAAACATAGGAAGCAAAGGTAATGAGGATCATATATTTCTAAACTTTAAGAAATTTTCTCACACAAAATAAAATTTTAAAAATAATGCTTTTTTTCTCTAGTTTAAACAAAAGTAGCTTTAATTCCAAAGATCAAAATTTGATGCTCAGTTCTCTGTTTATGCTGTTATTCTTTATTTTATTACCATAAATTAAATTATTAGTAAATAGACATATGTAACATCTAATTCTATAGTATTTTTTTCTTCGAATTATTCTAATAAGTTTCGTTGATAAATTTATGTATTCCTTTTTTATTATAATTGCAAAACTTTAATTAAAAAGAAATCCCCACCGGCAAACCGCAAGGCAAAGGTAGATTCCTTTAGTCAGGAGATATAAGGAAACGAACATTTCGCCCTCTATTTTTTCATAAGCATTAAAGAACGAAAGAGAGTAAAGAGACTGCAAATGACGAATGCTTTCCAACAAGGAGTAACATGCATAGGTGGAAAGATAAAGAAAGAAATAAGGAAAGGGAGGGAAAATCAATTTTCAGCTCTTAACTTCTGAGGAATTGCATATATCACAAAAGTTTAAATGCAAAAATTGTTCGTTATGATAAGGCGATAATTTACCTAATTTGAAGTTTCTTTCTATTTTCAATTGTAAAGAAATCATAGAGAAACGAAAATTTCCAGCTTAAACCATTTCCATCCCCTTTGAGCTGGACACCCCATCTACGAACTCGACCGTGATGCTCATTGTCCTTTCTTTACTACATATCCGACGCTAGTTAAAATCAAATCAAAATTACTCCCGTTATCGTGTTCACAAGATAAAATGGGCAAAAGTGTTATATATATATATATATATATATATATATATATATATATATTGTAAATCATAAACGTTAATTATCAATTTATATATATATATACGTCACGATTTACAGAAATATTCCGGAAATCGCGTCGTGAGAAACATTTCAATTCTACCTAATATGAAGTACTTTCCTCTCTTCTTTCTAGTATTTTTCTTCATAAGGATATCTTAACATGATGATGCTTCAATGCTGGAATACAGTTGGTAAATTCCATCATGTAATACGTCTGATGCGTCATACATGATGCAAAAATCATTCAAAACCCTCTACAGGGAACACCTCGAACTACCAGACTTGGCTGACGAAGATCTACGAGATTTGTCATGAAACTACGTCGGGGGAAGTAGGCACTCACAAACAAAAGGGTTTTTTTTAAACTTTTTAAATGAATTTTATTTATAAATGGATCAAAATTTTAACATTTTTCCTCAATGTCTTCGGAGCATATTATTGCATAAAACTATTTTTTCACTGCTTTCAAATGCAAAAAAAATTATCTTTTCAGTGAAACAATTTCATTCCCACACAATGGCTTTTATATATTTTTTATTAATTTTTAAAAAATATCATATAATATCATGAGACTTTTTCAAGCGAGTAAATATCTTTAACTACTTTCTATCACTTCATATGTAATTTTCTTCAGAGATCTATTCATAAAATACTTCATTTATTAAAATTCCACTGCCTATGCATAAAAGACACTTAATAATTAGTTTAAATATTTATTCGGGAAACCGAATTGTATGCTTTAAAATTGCAATACATAAAAGAGAAAATCATATCAGAAGCAAAAGATACATAATCAAAAAAAATCATATACAAAATCTTTAAAAGCAATGCATTAAACTGATCGAAAGAAATAAAATTGTAATACATATATATTCTTATGCACAGGGTCTTCAATCAAATCGCCGTCTAATAGCTAGCTTCTAAGCCGTTAGAGATAGAAACATACTTACAGTAAGAAAAATGTTTTAACTGACGGAAATTGTTCTGTTTTATGAAGTTTGAGTCAATAAATCTACTGCTGAAAAATTCAGAAGTTTAAATTTTTATACAGTCCTCCGGTCCTATTAGTCTTAGTTAGTAAAATATTCTTGACACATTGACATTTTAAATAAAAAAATTCTTAGACTAAAACTAACAGAGTTATGAAGTTATTAATATCGGCAATTTTCAGCCGATTTTATGCCATTTCAACGGCCGCCTAGATGAAGATCCGAAAACGAACGCATGGTCTCGAAGAAGCAGCGGCCATTCGCTGGCCTAAACTAATCAAATTCAAAGCTTCATAACTCATGCAGTTTTGGTCGCTGAGGAATTAAACATTTTGTCTAAAATGTGAGTGTATTGTGATATTCGTTACAAAATATTTTGTTATTTCTAAAGTTTTCTCTTTAAAATGTAGTGTGGCAATACAATATTTGCCTTACGAGCGTTGCCTAGCAACTCACGAAAAAGATGCTACATATTATAAGATTTAAAATTAGTTGGTAGAGAGAGAGACCAAAATGTAACGACTGATGTTGATAGTCCAACGAATGAACAGTATTATGGTGAAAAATTATGTTAAAATAAAAGTCCTTTTTTATATAAAAAAGTCTGTTAATTCATTCTGCAATACACTACAGATTTTTAATTGGAGGTTCCACCGAGATTATTGGTAAGTTGGAGTGTTTCTACAAATTCGAAAAGCTGTCTCCATTGCCAAATGAATTGCTGAAATCTTTAAAGACGTTTTCATGGCGATAATGAATTGAAGTTCTTCATGCATTTTACTCGTCTTCTGATGATGTTTCCTGTGGCTGTTGCCGGAGCATGTTTATTTTCTAGAGAAAGTCATAACTAAATATTGATGACTTTTAAAGCAACCGCCATTTTAGATGCAAATTCTTCTCATGCCGCTGTGATAATTAGGTTGCGCTCAAGCAAGGGACTAGAGAATAAGATTGCAGCTACTATTGGTGAACATTTTGAACTTTTATCATATATTTATTGAATTTTATTATCTCATTTATGTTACATATTTGACCATGGTGCAAGTTGGTAAGCTAAAGTATTCGTCGCCAAAACCGTTAGGCTTAAAGTTATAATTACTGTTTTTGAAAGTGAAATTTAAACGTCAATTATCATGTTTTAATGTTATTTATATTAATTTATTTTGAAATACATATTTTTCCCCTATACTGTTGTAGCTGATATTAGCAAGCCATCCCGTCGTTTATAATAAGTCTCTCTTGTGTTGCCAAACTGGGAACTTATATTTTTATAATTTCGCCAACCAGGCGTACGGAAGCAAATAAAAACGTCAACCCGACGTGATATTATCAACTGACAAGCATCATTTTATAATTCTCGCCAACCAGGCGTGTGAATATATCGTTACGTCAAACTGATGTGTGCCATTTAAATATTTTGCCAAACTGGTGACTTATGTGGTTATAATTCTCGCCAACAAGGCGTGTGAATAGATCGTAACGTCAAACTGACTGGTTCCATTTAACTGTATTGCCAAACTGGCATATGTCTGTCATAATACTCGCCAACCAGGCTTGTGAATAACTAGTAGCCTCAAACTGACGCGTAAAATTCTACTGTATTGCGAAACTGGCAATGGTCTAATTGTAGTGCTCGCCAACCAGGTTATTGATATATAGATATAGCGTCAAACTGACGGGTGAAATTTAAATATATTGCCAAACTGGCAAAGATTGGTTAAAGTGAATTTTGAAGTTGGCAAATTGACAAAGGTTGAATTATTGATTTTCTTCTGTTTTGAAAAGTGCATTATATGATATCTTTTTGAGTAATTTATGTTTGTATGTTATTAATATTTGACACATGACTTACTTTTAAGTTATATTGAGTTATTTAAGTTATCATTTGCATATAAGTGACTTTGTGATTTGTTTATTGAAGAAGCTTACGAGAAAACAAAGAGTAAGTTTATTATAGCTATACTGTTTGAAATAATTAGGTTTTGTTAAATTGAATTATCATTAACAGCCCTATGAAAGTAAGTTATTCAGCATGGCATTCTTAGCTAGGAGTAAGAAAGAGGATTTACTGTTATTGGCAGAAGAATTAGGTTTAACTCTGAAAAAAGAATTTAAAGTTAAACAATTGCATAAATTGATTACTGAAAGTCCCAGTTATGATGAGGAATTTACGCGAGAGTTACTTGGTTCCATTAAGGAAGAGAGGGAAAAAACAGAAGAAAGGGAAAAGCAAGAGCGGGAGAGAGAAATAGAACGTGAAAAGCAAGAGCGGGAGAGAGAAATAGAACGTGAAAGAGAAGCGCGGGAAGAACGTGAGCGAGTCAGAGAGCTTTTGAATTACAAAAACATGAATTGGAAGTCAGAGGTGGAAGGTCACAGCCCGTTGAATCTAGGCATATACCTGATCAACCTGCTAAAATCCGAATGCACAATGTAATGCCACGTTTTAATCCTAAAGAAGATGTCGTAAGCTTATTTCTGGTGTTATTTGAGCGTCAAGCTAAAATTATGAATACACCTGCTGAAAATCAAGTGGCTCAACTTATTTTGTTGCTACCTCTTGATATTGTTCAACTTATTGCTAGAGAACCAGAGGAGGAAGCGAAGAAGTATGAATATATAAAAGCTTTACTGCTACAAAGATTTAAATTGAGTGCTGAAAAATTCCGACAACTATTTAATAACCACCAAAAGGCTTCTGAAAGTACCTGGTATGATTTTTATCATGAATTAAAGAACTGCTTAGAAGGGTGGTTGAATGGGTTAAACGTAAAAACCTTTGAACAGTTAAAAGATCTCATGTTGGTTGGTCAAATTAAGAAGCGGACTTCTATGAAGTTTAAAGAGCATTTTATGGATGAGTGGACCACCATCATTTCACCCACTGAGATGGTTAAGAAAATTGCAGATTTTAAAGATGTGAGAAAAACGATAAAACCGAAACTCTTTGCCACTCAAACTGAGAGAACTAACAAAAGGCTATTTAAACCTCCATATGAAAACTTTTCGAAAAAAATAGAGCATCCGTATCATTTAAAGCTTTCTGATAAATGGAATGTTTATGGACACCAAAAAAGATCACCTTCAAAGAGAAGACACTCGACAGAGAGATATCGACCAATTTGTTTCGAGTGCAGGTCATATTCACATTTTAAACCGCAATGCCCTCGCTTAAAATCGAATGAAAAAATAAATTGTGTATCTTCGAACGATGACTTGCTAGAGACCTACATTATTAGAGGTCTAGTTAATGGTTTTGAAATGCCTATTCTTCGAGACACTGGAGCAATAGTGGATGTTATTTCTCAAAAATTTGTAGATTATGCAAAAATGACTGGAGAACATGTTTGGGTAAAATACCTGTTAAATGACCATTTAGTGTGCCTACCTTTTGATCACCGTATTTTGTGAATAGGTTACATTTTGAGTGTCAATTAAAAGTAAGCCATTTTTATGTGTTCTCAGAAATATACTTTTTTATGATAAAATGATGGATGTTGAAAACGAGATTAAAATAATCTAAACTTTCTGACATGTTGGAAAATTTTAGAGAAGATGTTTGTTTCTGTTCGCCAAGGTAGCTTTAATTCTGTCTCATATTTTTCCATATGTGAAATTTTTGTTTTCCATCATATAATCTATAGGGCCGATTTCGAATGTTAACTCCGAGCAAAACGAAAACGTTTGCTTTGAAATGAAAATGAAACTGGTAAGTATCATCGTTAGAATTTATGCCTAGAGCAAGTGTTTTTTTGTGCATATTAACAAATATTTATTCTGGAAAGAAATTTAATTAACCTTTCGATTACCCTTAGACGACATTTTCAATATCTTTTGAAAATGGAGATTTTGAGGAAGAAGAAAGGAGTTTGCCTCATGAACTCATTCAAACTTAAAACTTGCGAGCAATTTTTACCCCCTGTGGGGTAAACTCTCTTGTCTTCCCCCAATAGCAATACATATATTTATAACTGGAGTTTGAATTTTTTGGCATAAGAACCAGAATTGTCATTGTTGCGCCAAGGTGTTTAATATGAATATAACCCCAACAAAATTCAATACAAAAGTAAAATTAAATTTCCTCCAAGTTACAAGAAATGCATTTATCGCACATTTGGCGTCACAAGAAGTTATGAGAATTAAATCATCAGAGTCACTACTGACTAGCTACACAAAGGGAGTAAAACTGTAATGATTTTGTGGTACAATAACTAATTCATTCTGCACGTAGTGGGAAAAAAATATTGGTTCAATATTTCTAAACGGCAGCCCCCTTAAGAGCTTTTCCCGAGCTCCACTCATTCATCGAACTATGTCATTTTTAATATTATAATCTAAAATTAAGCCATTCATAGACGTTTTACTCGATATAAAAGTGATAGTTAATCCATTAACATCTCAAGTGTTCTATGGAAATGTAGTTGAATCAATGCGACAACGTATCCCAAAAACAGAAGAAGGGTCATCTAATTAGATAGTACGAAAAATTGGAATGTTAAGAGTTATGGAAAAGGTTAAAAATATGAGCCTTGATTTGACTATAATAATAGCAGTAATCATCAATTACAGTATGCCATGGAATATATGCAATCTTTTTCTTAAAGAGATTCTATCTTTTTGAAATTTGAATGCCTTACCTTTAGCGAAAATATTGACTTTGTGTTCACCAGAGCAGGAGATATATCTTTTTTGAAAAGAACTTCCCTGAGCATCGTTTCGCCAGACAAAATTATAAAGCAAGCGAAGTATTGGAAAGCATCAACAAACACTGAATGTTGTTTGAATCAGAAAGTCACACACACAGAGAATGAGCATTCAACTTTTTGAATCTTGTTTGTAGGAAGAAAACAGCGTTCTTCAAGCATTCGAAAAAGACTTCCAGCAACAAAAGCTCCTTTAAACTATAAAGTGGAGCCTTCCCTCAGATTAAGACATGACAAGCGCTAGAATTTCATGATTATTCTTATAGAGAAGGAACTGATCATATTATTACCTCCTATTTTGATGTTGTTTTAGTAAAATACTTTTAAATTATCCATGATAAATATATCGTAAGATTTCGTAAATTTATTAAGAGAATCTTTGTTCATTAAATGGTTATGAATCGAGATTATTTCATTTAATAAGATCACAACTTTGCCTCACACAAAGGATGACACAACAATGAAGCAAAAAAGTATCATAAATAAAAAGAAACATTTAATTCAATCCGCAACAAATAATACAGAATACATATAATATGATGATACATAGTAAAAAACATTTGTAGCATAATTTATTGCACTTTCACGAGAAGAGAGATCTACGAAGGAAGGAACGTATCTCTTCACAATAATACACGCCAGAGTCGTTATTAGTTTACACGTATGCATGAGCGCAAGCCGTTTACTATAAAAAGCTTGTGCTCTTGCAACTGTCGCGCATTTAGGTCATCGTGTGGGAACTACGCTGCAGCCGAATCAACACGCCCGATTGAGTCGTTGAATTAATCGCTGCTGACTGCAGTTATCCGTCAGCATCCTGTGCGCATTCAAACCCGGTTGAATCAGCTGCCAATATTCCGTCATGTATCACGGACCGGTCACTTCTCCTACTTTTTTGGTGATGGCTTGCGCTACTGGCAGAAAACGCCGTACTGATAGCTCTCCGTATGATAAATACGTTTAAGGTAAGGAGGATCGGTTGGTCACTCCATTTAATCATGCGTTCCCAAATTGAATATATGTACCTCTACTTCCCTTCCTTAACTTTCTCGTATTTAAAGAACACAGCATGCTATTTTTGGCGAGAATACTGTAATTTTAAAGTAACAGGTCAAGATTCGAGGATGGCATTTTTGAGCCTTCCCCATCTTCTAACTTCCGCACCACGCAAAAGGAGACGTTTGCCCATGACTCAACTAAGGCACCCAGGTCCACTTACGTAGGCATGTTTCGTAGTAATCGCTTCAAACTTGACGATTTCTTTGATCTAATACTAAAACTTGTCACCAATGAACTATTCAAAGCTGCAGGAATGTAATGAAATCAGTCATGAAGTACCTTCCTCATATAATAATAAAATTAAAAAATTTTTTGCTATATAGTAATTTTCCAGATTAAGCAAAATGTGTATCACTTTTTCATGGAAAATTTCACGTGTATATTGTACGAATATTCAATGTTAGAACACTTCATCGGTGCAGAACAACATGGGAGACACATGTCCAGAAAGGCAAGCAAAATATGTGCTCATTCTGAATGATCACATACCGAAAAAAGAAGAAAAAGTAGACTGACGTATTGTAGACATCTATTAGCATGTCATACTTATTGAAACTGTTATGTAGATTGAATTATATAAAGGCAAATGAACGTTCCCAGAAAGACCAAAATATCAAATTTGCTGTAGAGATAAATGTAGTAACAGTTATGCCGTATGCTGCAGCATCAGATATATTTCAAAAGAATAACCTGAAGATATGTGGTTTAACTATAAACTAGTAATTATTGGCAGGGAGTGCTAGATATAATACTTGAAAAAATAAAATAAAACCTGCCTCTATCTTAGTGCAGTCTTTCAAAGAGGATTATCAATGTTAATAAACTCCATTGTGAATACAGCGTGGTATTAAACAACGGACATGTAATTTTGAACTTTATTAATTTTCCCAGAAAACAATTTTTATCCACTTAGCCCTTGAGGTGCTTTGCGACGACAGGAAAAATAACTCTAGAAATTAACAGAACATCTTTTTTTTTTTCATTACCGAATGATTATAGCTTTACTTTCATCAGTTTAAAACGGAAATTACAAATGAATGTCTCTTTTATCATTTTAGCAAAATCTGTGAAACTTATACTGAATCATCCAAAAACGATTACTCAAATAAATGTATTCACATAATGTAAAAATTAAAATTTATTGCTCTTCTTTTAGACTGATTCAAATGTTTTAATTTCCTGAAAACTCTACGTCTTGAATCCCCACAAAAGTTAAAATCAGTATTGGCCAACCTCTTTTGACGAATTTAACAAAATATAAATCTTATGTACACCCGTTTTTATTGCTTCGAGGAACTTTTATGCCGTCGAAGAAAATTTAACAACTCATTGGTCATGTTACATCAACAAGGAATTTACAGAGACAAAATACAAACTGTCGAGTTAAAATGGATACCTCAGTTCTTTCAGTCAATAAATTTAAATATAACATTTTGTGACATTTTAAACTGTTTGCAGTTGGTACCTTCATAAAACAGTTTATAAGCAATGAGAAGTCAGTGAAATGCACTTATGTTTTGTACCTAGAAAAGTACAACCTAATAAACAAGGATTCAGTTAAAAAATATAGGACATTTCAATTTGATTTTCGATCGTAGTATATGTTATTTAATGCCCGACAAATAACTGTTCAAGATATTCTACTTTCGCCGTCTGCATAAAGACACCAATGGTTAGGTAAATGATTTACAATGGAAATTCTAACTTCCCAATACTGTGGTCAAGTACTATTGATTGGAAAGATATTTTGTTGTTCGAAATATCGACACCCTGAATTATTGAGTAATATGTTAAGTTTGAAAATATAGTATTTAGGCGGTACATGGTTCGTTAAATAGACATAGATTGAGTCACGGTCATAACCACTAAATAAAATGCGTTCCCACTGCACAGGGGGTGGATAAGTGACTTATTTACAACGGAATAGGATGGCGCATTGCGCAACTGCAGCTTGCTACAGGAGCAATATCGGTATCATTGCTTGATATTATCTGAATATCAAGACGTTAATTACAAATTCGTGCTGCATACGTATAGTTGCTGTCCTGATTGTTTGTGCAGGCGCATTTGCTATGAAAACCATTATAGACTTTATTGTGCTGTAAGTATGTCATATTCTTTGTAGATTGGAGACTGCTGTTCCTGTAATTGCGCCATCTGGTAGTGTTACAGAAGATAAGAAATTCTAGTAGATTGTGAGAATGAAATTTAGGATTTGCATTAATACTTCTGTCCTGAAGTCACTAATGGCAGTCAAAGTTTGGCCTGGAACGCGTTCTGACAATCTGGCTTAACCTCAGACAGAGATTCCCACTGTCAGGAGGTGGATAATAGCTTATATACCTCTCAGGGCAGGATTAAGCGCAGCGGAGCGCCACAGTATATTTACAATTATATTTTCAGTTCATTGCTTTAAAAAAGAAAAACAAATTATTCCCTGAAAAAATGTGCCTTTGGATGCCTTTTATTTTTTATCTCTAAATTGAATAGTCCGTGGGCTATTTGCAGAAATACAATTAATCCCTATTGTTTTTAGCTTCGCTAATAAATCCTTTAAATAAAGGAAGACAAAAGTAGTAAGGCATAGGAGCATATATATTTTATTCAGGATTGTTGGCAAATTCATAAATTCTGCCGTGTAATTTCTGACAAAAGCATGTAAGCAATTTAATCTAAGTTAATGGTAAACGTTTTCGTAAAGTGTAAGTTTGATAAAACAATTTTACATTTGTCCAAAATTAACAAAAGTATATTCAAATATATCTAAAGGCTATATTTTCAACATAATATTTATTTCCTAATACTATCTAAATGTTTTACTTTGCCACAGAAAACTGGATTACATAATTTTTTATTCTTAGTTCTTTAGATCATCAGGCTATGGAAAATAGATTTTTCAGTTGAAGACATATGAAAAATTGGAAAAATGATCACTTCAAATGAAAGAAACATATAACTTAGGTAAGAGATTGTATTAAAAGCTGCTCTGGAATTGGTTGTTTTCATTTTATAATTTATTAATTTTATTTGCAACAATTAAATTAAAATCAATCAGTGTATACGTATAACATTTATATTCATCTTCAATATTTCAGTTTTGTGCACTTCTTGAAATATGTTTAAAGACAGAATTTTGAGGAGGCGAGATTCCTTCGGCGATTACTTATAGAAGCTATTTACAAATGCCATCTTTATATAAAATATAAAATAATTTTATACACAAAACCATCCTAAACATGCATCTTTTTAGAATTTTTAAGATGCTTTTTACACTGAAAAACTAAAATTTTGTTAATGGAATTAATTCGTTCGTCATCTTGAGAGATTTATTTTCTTGGCGTCCAGCAAACATCCACTCGTATGACTTTTCTACACTAAGAGCATATTCTAGATTTTAAGAAGTAAAAGAGTTGCTGAATTCAGATTATGTATATTTCACGAAATTGAACTATGTCTCCTTCAATTCCAAAATGCATACACGAGATAAACATTTCATAGAGCAGTTTCACTTACAAAACATTGGAGCAAAAGAGCGAAGATAGGTGATATTTTTTGGAATTCGAAGTTCATTCTTAAGGATGTCTTGGTTTAAGAAGGAATTCTGAGTAGCATGATTTTTAAAAAAATTAATCACTTCCCTCGAGAACTAAATCAACATTGTAATTTTTTTAACTAAACTGATGTTGAATCACCAATATGAAAATGAATACGGAGAGCAATACAAAATATTAACACAGTTATTTGGTTTTCTCTTAATATTAAAATTAATGAAACGACTTTTAAAATTTTACCCTTAGTGTTCTAAAAGTGAGAACTATTTTATTTGAATCATTTCTACTTTTAGTACTTATTTTATAATCCTAATTAGAATAAATATAATGAAAACAGTGAACTCAATTTTCTCCAAATTCACCACAGATCCTTAGCGTATGGTACAAACTTTACTTATAATTAGTCAATTTACCTATCATTAGATTCAGAAAATATTGAAATAATGTATTTTCAATGACCTTTTACTATTGTGTAATTTTTCATTTCTTAATATCAGGAAGTCAACTAAAAAAATCGATTACAAATTTCAATTATATAAAACTTTTCAAATGTAATTATCGTTAGCAGGTGATCATGGTGTTTTCTCAATTGCAATCTTAAAATATAGAAAAAAAAAATTATACATCGAAAGAAAGAATATCACTTTAGTATTGCCATTACTTTTTAATTGTTAGGTAAATTAACAACTGGAGTATTTTACGAGAATCTATATATATAATTCTCTTTCGTGGCGACAAAAGGCCGAATTCGTAATAATCGTTTTGGCAACATTCACTTAAGTTTAGTTTGTTTTAGATCAGTGGAAGTCCCAGACAAAGCATATTGGTTTTGAGGAAGACGAATTTTTTTGAGTTAAATATATTAGAACAAAATAAAAATTCTTGCAGTTTCAGTTAAGTGGAATGAACAGATGTCTTTTATCCTTTAAGATGTTTTTTCGTCCTTTTTTTTAAAACCTTTTTTCGAGATATAATAATAATAAAAATAATTATAATGACTTTTTTTAAAGATTATATTGAATAGATTCTACAGTTTAAAGTCATTCTAGTAAAATATAATATTAAAAAGTTTTAAAAAGAAATTTTTTAAAGTTTTTTAAAACTCTTATAAAACACTTAATATTTTTTAGTTATTTCAAACAGTGCACGTTTCTTGGATTCTTCAGGAACAAAAGTTAGCATGGGATATATGCTCTAATTCTTTTTAATTTTTCTATTAAATAACATGAAAAAACATGAAATTAAAAATATTAACTTTGACATACACAAAAATAGCTATAACTCTCGTGACTAATTCCATAGTATTTTATGCTTATAAATTACATATATGAAATTATCTACCAAATAGTTCAAGACACTCTCTTGAACAGAATTGAAACCTTGGGAATAGAAAACACTTTCATCACTAAAAATAAAGCCTACGAGAAAATGTATTTTAAAGTTTACAAGGCATAACACAAAAACTAAAATGCTTATAGGACCTAATAATAATTTTCAGTACGTTGTTTTAACTTATAAAATGCACTAGTATAATTTTAACTCAATTTGATGGAATATATAATTTCTTATCTGAAATATTATGTAAAATAAAGTCTTCCAGCTCTTCAAATATTATGTCTCTATACAGCTCGAGAACATTGCGGTCGTTAGAGTTTTCTCGTGTAAAAATGAATTAAACGAATAATTTTTATACTACGAGGTTCTAAATAAAAACAGGATTGTGTAGAGATGTTAAATGTCTACTTAGAAAAATTCCTTTTCGTATTGAATATCAGTTAGGTAATAATAGACTACAGAATATAAAGCAGAGGTTTGAGTGAGGTCAATGTTGAAGTCATCATCATTTCACTAAGGAATTGATTTATTCACAAGATATTTAAATTAATTAATTTAAGAATGGAAAATGCTTGCAAGAGAGTGAACGAAATAAACACCCCTCAGAGCTACATTTGAGATTGACAACACTCAGGAAACTTCAAGAGTATCTTTCAAAACTATTTGGATGTCTGATCTAAGAAAGAATTTAGATCCAACTATTTGGATATCTGATCTAAAATTTGGAGTCAAGTTTTCTAACCGTATGGGTCATTGACAAATGCAAAAAATAGATATTTTTTTCATTTTTAGGGTACTTTGTATTCTATGTCCTTTTTAGTTAAAAGGTTGAGGAATTTGCTGTTTCATATCTCCATTACTCACATTTTTTAATTTTAAAATACATAAGTGACTATTTAGAGAAAAATATTGTACCTTTCTTGATGAAATTGTAATTGGAGTGAGTCTGTATACATGTGGGGAAGCTTTCTTAGCAACATTTTGTTTAAAAGAGTGCATGCTTAAGATTTTTGTGGAAATAGCAAAAATTTTGAAAAAAGCTATCCTACGAATTTTAAATAATTATTGTGGTTATTAATTTTCAAGCCATTTTTCACCGTAAATTGTCCTTTTTTAACTAAAAGAGTGTGAAATAGGTATATCGTCAGTAAACAACTCAAATTTTCTGTAGTTTAAAATATAAATGGCAACCCAGAGAAAAAAGTTGTATATTTCCTGACTAAATAATAATTGGAGTGAGAATGTCTACAAGTGGGGAAGCGTTTTGAACAACATTTCATATAATCCTTTTTTGTGGTAAAAGCAAAAATGTTTGATGATTTTGAAAAAGGCTATCTTATCAATTTTAAAAGTCTAAAAACACATAATTATTATGTTTTCAGTTTTGAATATGAGCATATTTCAATATAATATGAGCATATTTCAATATAATAT
>BGPR01023599.1:0-24078 GCA_013235015.1 Araneus ventricosus | reverse complement strand
CTATCTAAATACACTCATTTGATGCGTTAATAGAACCAAAAGACTGAGTAGAAGGGGTCTTGTGGAGGAGAACGGACTTGAGGGGAGGAAGGAAGCACGACTGTTCATTAAATAGGGGTTTATAATCCCCCCTGACACCACCACTACTCTCGACACATACAATACTACCCTTGAATAATTATTATATTATAGGCATGGCGTTTTTCTGAGGGTTGCTTCAGATCTTTTTATTGATTTACCATTACAATAATTATAATTTTAGAAATATTCACTTTTAAATCCCCTTCTATCTTCTAAACTATTGATACTGCAAAAAATTTAGGATTATTTTTGCAGGAAATTTAATGTAACTTAATTTTGCAATTAAGTGCTTTTTGCTAAAACCCATAGTTTTCGAGAAGTTTAAGAAAAGCTTAGAAATCCCCCCTTTGTACCCCCGCACACCCCCACCTGCGGGGACTTTTAGTATATCGTTTAATCTTCTATATAGTCTATAGTTAGTCTATGGCAGTCTTCCCAACAACTGTGCCAAATTTCAAAACTACACCTTTTTTAAATTTTACAATTCGTTTACTGGACTACGAATAGAAGGAGACTTGTGAAGGGGAACGGATGTGAGGGGACGAAGGGGACATGACCGTTCATCAAATATGTTTGCCACCGTCACTCCTACACATACAATACTACCCTTTTATAATTATTACATAGGCAAGATGTTTTTCTGCGGGTTGTTGCTTTAGCACTTTTAATTGATTTTTTCATTACAATAAGGAATTTTAGAAATATTCACTTTTGAATCCCCCTGTATATTCTAAACTATTGATGCTACAAAAAAACTTTTTAGGACTTAAATTTTGTATTTGAATGTTTTTCGCTAGAGCCCATAGTTTTCGAGATATTTAAGAAAGACTTAAAAAGCCCCCACCCTTTAAACCCCCTATATCCCCCGCGCATCCCCACCGGCGGGGACTTTTAATATGTCGTTTAAGACACTACCCACAACAACTGTGCCAAATTTGAAAACTACACCATTTTGGTTTTCTGTTTTTCCATCTTTGACTGGATTACAAAATGGGAGCATTAATGTGGTTCTAAAGCATCGAACTCACCTTTCAGAAAATTGTACTGCCGAGTTTCGAAGATACCCACTATGGTGAGAGTTGATCTAAAATTGAAGCATTATGCATCCATCCCTTCAAATCGCAATCTCCCATCCGTACGTGAATGGCAATAACACAATACATACCCTAAGTTTTTAACCGCTGTTATTAATCCTACCTTAGGCTTCAAACGGTAGATTTAACTCCGCTGAGTTAAACTTATGATGTTACAAGTTTAGAACATACATCTATTTTGTTACTTATCACAAAAAGTTTCCATCAGACTTTTTGAACTTCTTGAATAAGAGAATTTCAATAAATCCACAATAAATCGATTTAAAAAGTATAAACAACTTTTAGCGCTTAAATAAGACTCTAAACTATGTATAATATATTTTGCCTTTTAAATTTTAATGACTTAATAGTTAGCATGTATAATTTATTTATTTAATTATTATCAATGTCTCGCATAAAAAGGAGGCTAAAAGTGATAGATTTAATAAAAACAGTTTTCAAAAACACACTTCTAATGGTGCACTAAAATAATAATGGTAATAGAATAATGGCGTATAAAAATCGTCAGGTGGGTGTACGGTGAAAGCAGTCCAACAAGCAGGATAATGGAGAATGACGCTTTGTTATCGAATATTTTGGAAACACAAAGTACAGGAAACAAGAAAAACAGTACTTGTACAAATTAGCAGCACAAACGGACAGTAAATCACTAATAATAACAGTAACAGCACTTTCAGTACCGCTCGGTGTCTATCAGCTTATCATCTCGCAGTGCGGACGAAACTCCATAGAGATTCAAAGACAAGTCAAACACATCCAAAATACTTTCCAAACACCATCACTCATCTCAGCACCTCCGGGTTTTTATACCTTTTCTGACAGGATGTGACGTCAGATAGAATCATGTAGCACATTCTCTATATCTCTGTTCCTCATAGAGATAGGACGAAAATTCTAGTATTTTCGAGTATCTTTATTTTAACGCCAATTTTGTCGTCAAGTCGTCAAAATGGTCGCCATAGTTGGGTGTCATTGGCTCCATTCCCTGACAGCTAGTAAGAACCTCTATAAATCTCTTTTTCCAACCATGAGACTAATATGGTAGGAAAGTGACATTGCAGTTTTGTATTTTAATTATTTTCTACCTTGTAGTCTTCAATTTATAATTTATTATTTTAAATGTTACAGAACATTAAAACCATTTTTTCACAAATTTACGCCGAGGTAGTGCCACTTAGTGTAACCTCAGTCTAAAAAAATAAATTAATTAACTGATAGTTATGTACTGAAAGTATTAAAGTGGAGTATTTTGTTTTTCATCGAAAATATATAAGTGTCCGAAGTTTCAAAACTCTGCACATAAAACTCTAGCACATGAGCAAGTAAGTGAAAAATCGCTTACAAATTTCCATTGTAAAAACATGAAACAAGCTAAATAAAAGTTTGGAATAAAATAAAACCAAATAAATCGTGTTTTTTTTTCAACTCTTCTAAAAATTTTCAGTCTTTCTTATCGCTTAAGCAAACTAAGCAATAATAAATCAGAAAATATTTTTTTCCGCAGTTAAATGCTATCTGCTATAAATCACCAAACGATTATTTTTCTTGTCCTCTTGTCAACTCAACTTGCGCCATGACGTCACAATCAGGAAGCGAGCCAGGGATTTCTTTCCAGGTACATTTACGGTTGTACGTTAAGAAGAAAATCCCTACTTTCACGCTCACACAGCAGAAACTCGAGAGTTACGTCAGTCGAGTGTCGTAGCATCTGCCTCGCGTGCATCGGTAAATAGAACGTCATAACCGTGACATCACAGATTCCCTCCCATCTGCTGTCAGAAGTCAACAAGAAAGGAGTAAAGAAAATTCATCTGGCATGGGTATCGTAACTTGAAAAGCGCGCCGCTAAAGGATATGTGAAGCAGGCTTAATTTTAAACGTGTTGTCATTTGAGATTTTTAACCTTTTATTTAACTTGTTTGTAAAGATGGGAATTTGTTATTGATCCCCCCCCCCACTTCTAGTAGTGGTTGAAATTTTGTACGCTTGGGTGCTGGTATTTACGATACACTACTTTACTATTTTCAGAAAATTATCAGCTAATCGGTTAATTCAATTAAATTTTGATTCCATCAAATTAGGGTCACCTGGTAGAGAATTTGAAAAAAAAAATTTCAAGGTTCAATAACATTTTAAAAAAGAATCATGAATTAAAGAACAAAAAGTAGGAAATAATAAGATAAAGAAATTTTGCTTTTGTAGTACACTAGTAAAATTGCGTTTTTAAAAACAGTTTTTATAAAATTTGCTTATTCTTGAATTATCGCTATGAATATTTTTTTTAGAAAATATAAATCTTTTTGTGATCGGTAATTTTGGAAGCTATTCTACGCCATTTTCGACATGCACGAATTCTTAGTTCTCATTGTATCATTTTATTCTTCATTCTTCACCTTCAGTTAATTTAAGAATAAAATAATTTTGTTAATTATAGCCCTATCATCAGTCCGATTTCACAGGCGTATAAATTATGCAAATAAAATCCAAGGACATCACAAAA
Source organism: Araneus ventricosus (assembly GCA_013235015.1). NCBI lineage: Eukaryota > Metazoa > Arthropoda > Arachnida > Araneae > Araneidae > Araneus > Araneus ventricosus. Next base: position 20,403 of record BGPR01023599.1, on the reverse strand, counting down.
ATGATATTTAATGTATGCAAAAGCAATCAAATAATAAACAATTATAGAGAGTGTACAAATATTGATTTCTTAGTAGTTTATAGTTTAAAGAATATATTACTTTGATTACTTCTCTCAAACTATTAAGAGAGAATAACTTCGAAATTTCTTCAGCTGCTTTCAGAAATCTTTTAACCAGTTGTCCGAATTCAAAATATTTTTAAATACTTCCATGGAAAATCTTTCTTTAAATTTCATTCTTATATTTTTTTATGAACATTATGGGATTTAAGTCTTAAATTTAAGTTTGATTTCAGAGTTAATGACAGTCATCACAGCATTCAATTCATATTATATTAACGAAGTTTTTCACTGACAATCTTAGGTATTCGTAATTATCCTCAGAAGTATAAATTATTAAGCAAGTAACTGAAATGAAAAATATACGAAAGCATTCATCAGATTTTAAGAAATTTCAGTCAATCTTGTTTTCAGATTATTCAGACTGATTTGGCAAAAGTTTCAAGACTGAACTTGTTCAGCTACCAGTTTGTTCAGCTATTACTAAGTTTTACGTAAATTACAGTAAGTAGAGAACAATGGAGAGGAATAAAACACACATAAATAAAAATAAACCGGCCGAATATTACGAAATTCCGTGTGAAATATCAAAACCTGATTTTCTATAGATTGTGCATATTTCACATTTCTGTTGTTTTTAATTTTGATGCTATGAATTTCGTTCGACTAGAAGACAATTTTGGACCTCTCTGCAAGATCCGGATTCATTTTTGAGAGAGTGACTAATCTTAGCTTCAACTTCTGCATTCCTAACATGGACATTTTAACAAGTGTTCTTTATCAATTAACGCATGATTAGTTACACTACCTCCTCTGGCCCTGTGCATCATTGCCATATGTAAGTGGATTGAACAGAACACCCAAATACTACAGAGTACAAAAATAAAAATATAAATAAATGAGCGATAATAATTTGTTCGGGAACCAGATTAACCCGCGATAACATCATTAAGAATAGAAAAGGCGCGCGAAGTCTGTAACGCTCAGGAATGTGGGCGCGGCTACATGCCAAAAGAGATTCAGATCAGACGCAGGTAGTCTGTCTTCAAATTAGCATACACACAGGATACTATTTTGGAGTTATGAAAACGAAAGTTCGGGGCAATTGATTCATAGGGTTTCTTATATATAAATTGAACCGAGTTAGCAGTTTTATTTCTTTTTGATTTATGCTGATTCATTACCCTCACTTCAAGGATCAGTTGGAAGTTCGTGTAGAATACTTTCTTTTTGTTTAAAAGGGTTCTTTCTATATATTTTGCGTTTAATATTTTTCCCTTCAACCGTTCTTATACTGAAAGGCTTCCTTTCCTTAATGATTTGAATTAGGGGTGCATGCTATTGCAAATATTTTCTTTCAGTATTTTTTTATTTTGTATTTGGTAATGCATTTTTGTTCTGTTAGTGGATTTTGCATTATTTTTACTCGTATGAACGAAAGTAATTGTTAAAAGTAGGGTACTTATTAAATGAAGGTTATTGTCAATTGATTCATCCTTTCTGTTCTTCATGCTTTTTTTGTTTCTTAAGCACTCTGCTAATGTAAATGAGATTTTCTGCTATAACTTTCGTTGGTAAATCTGTGACAATGGGATACGAGATATGTTTGGAGGGCTCAAAGCCGTCTTAGACGGGCACCAATCTTCTAGTCATTAAGAATTGGCTTACTTATTTAACCTTTGCATTACGAGAGGTCCAGATCTTAAATATTGATTTAAAACTGGAATTTTGATGAAAAAACAGGAAGGTACCCCCTTTTCAAATAATTGGATGAAAAAATTTGTAATTTCTTTTGATCGACGTGCAGTTACTATTCTTAACTTCCCTCACCAGTAATGCCATTTTCTATGCGGTGCTAGAGTAGGATAGAGCATTTATTAATTTTAAACCCACACCGACCCAGCCTACCCAAGAGGGTGTAAGGCCCGACACAAGCCGCTGGGAAGAAAACAATCTACAGCACAGAAAAATAAGTCCAAGACTAATAAGCCAAGAACAAACTTACACTGGAAAAACAAAGAACATAACAAACATCGAAAATACAAGACTTAATTCAATAAATATAAAAAATCAACAGTAAATAGTTTAGTGATTAAAATTCTCATAAAATTAAATATTAAATACAAATATAAAAAATATATTCTCAAAGTATGGAATAATAAAATTAAGGCATTGTTGTTGATATTTTGAAAAGAATTATAAATTAAAACACACACATACTTCACAGACAAACTGTATATTTTGGAACGCGAGAAGGAAAAAGCGATAAAAATCTATAGAAATGAGCCAAACGGCTTGCCATGGTTGGAATCCCGTCTGAACTGAAATCTGAATTAAAAATCAGAGGCATCCTGAAAGAGGCTCGCGAAAAGAAAAATGCCTTGCGTAGATCGAAGCCTCGCTTCGAGGGTAGCATAAATTAAAATCTGCTGAGTGGGGAAAATCGAAGAGCGATTGACAAGCAGCTGTGGAGAGGGAAAGAAGATCGCTCCCCCCACCTTCATTCAGAGTTAGCGTCCTTTTAAATACAAGTGAATGGCGTGCCTGTATTTTTCGATTAAAATGGGTGGGGAAAAAACCGGGCTTAGGACAAATGGCATGGCTATACTTCAAATGAATGGCCGCCTTTAAATTCGGTGTATAAACCACATGCTAAATGTCTTTTATCTGATTTGTTGAGTTTTTGAGTTACCGCTTTCACATACACACGGACAGATAAACAAATCGACAGCCAGTTCTTTGGCTGATTTGGGCTGTATGTGGGTTCACACTTCTAGTGGTAATAAGATGCTCCAAATTCCATCCACCTAGATCGCTGCGTATTTGATTTATTGTGCTCACCTGCACAAGAACGGAAAGATTTCCCGTAGGCTGATTTCGTCCAAAATTGTGGTAGAAATCTATAATTTTGGCGCAAAGATTGCACGCCAAATTTAATTTTTGAAACTGGTTGCATTTCTGAGTTATCGTGTTCACAGACAGACACACTGACATAATTGAGAAACAATTTATTCGAAGTGAGAGATGTCTAAAATGGGTTAGCTTAGTTACATTAACGTCCAGTCCTGAAGCACGATGAAGGCTATTTTGGGACTGACCTCGTAATTTTGAGCCAAGGTCAGATGATGAAGGCGACACCTGAGCTGACACCCCCTTTCCAAACTTCCTCACCACACCAGAGGGAGGACGTTTGGCCCTCTACTTGTGATTTAATGTGCAACAGGCCCACATACACGGCACTTCAGTGGAATTGCGTCGAGAAGTCGAGACCTTACCACTAGGCTACCGCGATCCGGTATAAAATGAAAAAAATTACAAAAATCTTGGTCGAATGCTTTATCTTTGTATAAGTATACGAAAAAGTAAAGAATCTGGCGCACCAACTGTAAGGTAAAAATTGTGAAACAACAAATTATTTTGTGTTTAGCAAAAGACTTCAATCTAATTATCGAGCCGTTTCTGATCAAAAACTAGTACCGATAAGAAAAATATATAAAAAATTTTCGTGCATGAAAAAAAAATGATTACTATCAAAAGCATAACTCCAAACTATCAAGAGGTAGAGAAAAAAAGTAGTTAGCATAATAAAGGCATTTAAAACGTTAGCAGAAAAAAAAAATTAACAGCAGCGCTATTGTTTACTTCTTCATTATTCAGCCGATGTTCTATAGCCGAGGGAAGCGCTCTAAATATAGAACCCTTTCCATTCTTCGGCCCTTCTAAAGATCTGAAGATTTTTGAGCGGCATGATAAAAGGCCACTTCCGTGGGTAGTTTCAATCTGGAGTTTTTGCCCTCTTCTTTTGTGTTTCGAGTGAACAGCCATCAAATTTCACTCACTAAAACTGTTTCAGGAGCTTTTAATCTTAAAGGTGCATTTAAAAAGCGGCTGACATATTAATACTCAAAAAGAATTTTGTTATTATTTTATTTGTTAAGATAGCTTAGAATAAACTACTTTTCATGGAAAATAAATGAGATTGGGGGTACCAGAATAGACGCCTAACTTTGCATAGTTTGTAGCGTTGAACCTTATTGAAAGACTAGACGCCTTCGTCCACTAGATGATCCACATATAGTACAGTCTCGATAATTCGAGTCTCGATTGTTCGAGTTTTCCATAAGTCCGAGTTAGTGAAAAAAATCAGTTTAGCTCCCAAATAATGACCAACACGTGAAAGAATTACTGCATCTGGTTTTTATTGTTGTTCGACGGGGCATATGTCCACTGCTCACCCCAAAACCACCTGCAGAAATGCCCCCTCCCGATGAAAACGGGATATATATAAGATATATATATAGGAGCAGTGTGCTTAAACGAAAAAAAAATGGCAATTATTTTAAGATATAATTAACCTGTTGCTATCAGCAGTAATGCAATAATATGTAAGTACATTTTTCATTTAAATATACTACACTGAAATTTAAAAATTGCTCTTATTTCCATTTATTAAATTTTATGATTTCGATATTTCGAGTTTTCGATAGTTCGTGGTAGGTCCGGTCCCGTCCACCTCGAATTACCGAGACTCTGCTGTATCTTATTATTGATATTAACTTCTTCAAGGATACTGACACATTTAGGGGTCTATTCTGGTACCCCCGGTTGGGGTTGGGTTCCGTTTTTAACGTGAGGAACCCAACCCAACTCCCAACCCAACCGGGGGTACCAGAATAGACCCCTTAGACAGCAGCGGATTTTACGCATTTGTGAAATGCGAGCTAGTTCCCTTACTCAAATTTTGTTTTATAACAAATGAACAGAAATTGATGACAACTGATGACAACCCTATTTAAATATAAATCAGCTCACGTCATATTCTGTGAGTAATAATATTATGAAGAAATGTCGAACACACACGTACACACACATCCAGGGAAAATTATAATATTATTATATATTATTTATTACTAGCTGTTACCCGCGACTTCGTGCGCGAAGAATTTGAATTATTAATTTTTTTAAATTCACGGATGTAAATGTTTCGCTATATGTTGAAAGAGGAAATCAAAAGTTTTGACGGTTGATAATACATAATTGGACGACTAACAGGAGTGTATGCTGTTATAGTTAGGTAATTTGTTTATCTATTCTAACACACTTTTGTATACTACGTTTTTTGCACGGATGTAGAGGTTTTGTGGTCTGGACACACGTGAACACGCCACTGCCTATGGGAAAAATATGGTTTTTCCAAATGTACGCCTACCCCTTTGAGTGTCTGGCCCAGAGCCTGGCAAATGCTAATTTTAAAGGGAATTGTTACCTTCTGAACTTGGATGGTAAATCCTTTGGTATTATCCGAATGCGTGAAATTAAAACACTCTCTCGTTTTTAAACACTCTCACGACGTTTGGACCTAGGCGTGCAATTTGTAATAGTGCGCAGTCTCGGTATATCGAGGTTACGTATCAATAGTACTGGCACACCGACTTTTAATCTCAGCTTGTCGGAAGGTACACCTGACAATTCTAAGGAGTTGAAGAACTTGTTATCTGTTATATGAAGAAACTGATGTTAATTGCTATTGCCTATTAGCGCGTCTACAAGTAGATATTCTGTAATACCTCCCTCTATTTGTGACATATTTTTATTTTATTTATCTGACCTAAACTTTCATTAATGAGTGCCAAAATTACGAATTCAAAAAACATTCTCTATTCCTCATATATTCTCCGTTACTGTAAATTACATCATTGTACTCAATGGTATCATCAGGCCGCTATAATCTGTGGAATATACCATCCATCATGCTATATGTCATCCACTTCTACCATTCAAAAGAGTACATAAAACAAAATACTGTATCTTCGCGTATTTTCTTTTTGTTATAATTAACATTAGTTTCTAAATTTTAATCTAAAAACTCTTGCAGCTATATAATATTTATCAGTAGATTTCTGTCCCGACGTCAATTTATCGACAGCTTCTTGAATAAATCTGATAGGGAAAAGATAACAAATATAAATAACTAAAATTAAATAAACTGCAAATTCGAAAAATGAAAATCAAGCGTCGAGTTGAGTAATTTCAGTTATTATTCCATAAATAAATTATCTGTTTATTTTCTCAGAAAGATTACATAATCGTGGTTTTCTTTATGATCACGTGATGTTTGACATTAAAAATAAGTTATTCCACATGTAGTTTGGCTGTGAAAGCGTAACAAACAGACATACTTTCTCACTTAATATATTTTTAAGGATTAACGATTTATTATTTCTTAGGAAATTCAGGTAAAAATGTCAGGTGATATGAACTGCGGTGATCTTTTAATCTAATTAAATAAGCTTTAGAATTGCTTAAGAACCAATGAAAACATTGCCAAAAGATATTTGAAAAAAAATGAACAGAAAAAATAATGTTAAAATAATTACACCTTCGCCTAGCAACTCATCAGTATCAACTCTAGTATCCTTAAATTTGATTTATTATAAAATCGTCTGCTTGTCAACTTATTAAAATTTGAAAAATTAATAAAAATTGAAGGAAAAATGTCACAGATATAAAATTTATATAATTAAAAAGGTAAAATTTTGAACTTTAAGATGGTATCAAAATAATTTTCGGGGGATAATTTGCTCCGAACTTACAGCGGAAGAACGGTTTCGGTTACTTTTTAATTAACTGACTGTTTAATTAACTTTAGCGCTTTGAAAAGTTGACAGTAATCTTACCCTAGTCTTAATTAATAAGTGTGCAAAATTTGGTTGAAATCAGTGCCGTGGTTTAGGAGGAGATGTGGAACATAGATACAAACATACAAACCCACAATGACTTTTATTTATATTAAGATTCTCATTAAACAAGCACAACTGAAGTTTTTGAGTTAGGTGATGACCCTATAAGTAAAGATTTCAGTCATTGTATATTAAATAGCTAAGCAGCTTACCAAAATTGTTGAAAAAAATTACTGTATTTCAATTGAAAGACATCTCTCGTTAAAAACATATTCCTATGATATGATACCTTGGACTGGAAATTACAGGACTTGGAACTGTGCCTTAAATTCAAAACGACCAGCTACAAACCGGACATTTAGAAGTTATTTTTACTAATGAAGAAAATTTAATATTACTTTAAATTCTCCATATAAATAAAAATATCTCGATGGCTTTCGAATAATTTTAAAATGTTCATAAAAGGCAGGTTTAACTCAAAAGTTTGTTTGCCGCCGTATGTTCGATACTTCTTGTTTTCATCATCATGTACATAAGATATTGGATTTTTATGTTCTTACTTAACGTCAATTACGCCAATTGAGAATCGTCCAATCCAGCTTAGCTGTTTCTCTAATCTTCTTTTCAGTTAATTAAGCATTCGAACAAATCACTGTTGCCAAGATCTTCCTTCTTAATATCTGTTGCTAAAAATACTCTACTCTGACGTAATTCCTATTGGTTTTTCTGCGTGCATTCCCTTTCTCCCTTGCTTCCGTCCAGATAAAATGACTATTCCAGCGTCCTTACACGATGTCGTGTCGACGTCATGGTGGCCGTCTGCCAACTGTGAGTGACGTCATCAGGGTAAGACAGAACCGCACGCGACGGAAACCTCTCCAGAATCGGTTGCAAGGTTTGCTGTTTTGCGAAAGGTGGATTGGCTATCTATTGCATGCTGCGTATCAATCAGCAGACCTTAGTTTTTTTGCAATATGTTCTTCTAATATTGGTTGGGGACGTAATTAGAGTTCGGCGTGTCTACAAATGTGGAAGTACAAAGCGCCAAATTGGATTTCGGCTATAAATCGATTCTTTCTCTCCTTTACTGCATTGGGAAGTAGGAATAAGGTTTATGTAATTTGGAAAATGATTTATTATTCCTTATTTAAGTATGCATATTATTATCACATACTTTGATGATGTGAGACTAGGGTGACTGAAATGGAATATCTGTTTGAAGTTTCATTAGCAGTTATGCGGGAAAAACTTCAAAGAAGAATTTTAATTTTATATCCAGATGGGATACATAATATACAAATTCGTATGGCATAAAATTCTTATGAGGTTTTCTGATGAAATATGAGATGGTTTGAGAAGACTTAGTTTGAATAGGGTATCGTCAATGATGTAAATTCATGATCACATGCTTTGTCTGTCTGTCTGTGTGCATGTGAACATTATGATTTAAAATTACAATCGGGTAAATGGATGAAATTCGACATAGGGTATTATCGCCAGGATTATAAATCTGTATCCGGTTTTGACAAATTCGCCAAAAAGTTGAATGTCTGTTAGTCTGTCTTTTAGCGTGTATATGAACGCTATAACTCAAAAGCCCAACAAGGAGGATGAAGCTGATACGTGGTCTTTACAGCAAAATCGTAATTGTGCGTCTAATTTTGGACCCAAACAATTAAAATGCCATTGACCGAAAAATACCTGATTCTCTTAATACCTTATGACGAAGCTAGACATAAAACTCTCCGGTTGTGTAAATATGTCTAAAAGTGCTGGGGAGAAGACACCCGCTGGTTTTCTTGCAAGATTCATGTTTTTCGATGGCGTTGAATACAATAGCCTCCATAGCTGAATCGAATATACAGGGCTACCAGTGGCGGCTCGTGAGCTTAGAAACGAGGAGGGCTGCAAAAAAAATGTCTATCAAGAGAATACAATTTTAAAAACTACTTTATCTCTAAATAGGCCAAATTTTTAAATTCCAAATCCAGATGTGAAATTTCTTGCTTTTCAAAAAAAGTAAATAACCAGCATGTGGCATTTTCTATTAGTTTTACTAACAAAAATTAAAGTGAATGTTGATGTGACGATTCCTCTGATGAAAAAACAAATAATAATCGGAGCTCCACATATACACTTCCCTCCTTGCCCAGTTCACTCGATAACACTCTTTCAAAAATGAATATCAAATAACTCGTATACAGAAAATTTATTTTTTTATATAAAACATATTAAATACATTTTTTACTGAAATACTCTAAGAATTTGAAAGTTTTAGAATAGTATTATTTGCTCGAATCTGTCGTAGGAACACGAACCGAAACTCATAAACAGCCAATGAGATTGCAACTTGTGAGAGTGAGGAAAAAAAAAAAAAGAGAAAAATAAATTAAAAATGAATGAATCTTTTATAGTAACCCTGCACCTCTCGATTTCCCTTCTTTATCTGAACATATTGCTCCTTGTCTTCGAGTGATATGCGTAAATGTAGTTTCTACATTTTTTCAAATTTACATGCAATGCACGTTTAAGAAAACAAAGAAAAATGCATTATATCCATTAATGGATTGAATGTAGACATATTTTAACTGAGGAAATTCTCTTGACGAATAACGTACAAATCCTTCAGACACCATTGCAAATTTGTTTTATCTCACAAATTTTTTTTCTCAGCATTTTTTTGCATTTTCTTCAGAACAACCTCGTTTTTACTATCTTGTATTCGAAGTATACAAAGAGAAAGTATTGTAATCGTCAAAAAATTCGAACTCGAGATTTTAATGAATCTCCACGTTTTAGACCTTCCTGAGTCCGAAAAACACAATTTTGGAATTATGACTGTCTGTGTGTCTGTGAACACGATAACTCGAAAACTGTTAGAGATACAGGGATGAAATTTGGTATGTGAACTTGACACATAATTTGTAGGTTTCTTTCAAATTTTGGACAAAATCCGTCCAGGGGAAATTTGTCTGTCTGTCTGTCCGCGATCATGTGAACACTATAACTCAAAAACTTGAATAGCTAGATGAATAAAATTTGGTACACAGTTTCATCATCATGATTGTAGGTCCGTATAAAATTTTGGACCAAATCCGTCAAAGGGTTGACTGTCTGTCTGTATAATCGCATACTTTTGAACGCAATAACTTCTTTAAAAAATTACTTTGATAAGTGAAATTTGGTATGGTGGCCTTCTTATCTTAATGGTAGATTTGTGTCCAATTTTTGTGACAATCGGTTAAAAAAAGGCGTTGAAATTGCAAATTTCGTTTTCTTTATCTTACACCCAGCCCTATTGGTAATCACGGCTGCTTCTAATTCCAATTCCGCGTTGGACGACCTTCGGAAATCGTGTATGACGTTTCGCTTATTTTTTTTCTCCACTGCGTTAAGGATTCTTGTTCGTTTCACTGCCTTTTAGATTATTTTTTCTCTACATGTGCCTGGAGTATACGAGAAGTTTAAGGGAGACCACTCCCGAAGGTTTCTTTTTGGCGCGCATTTGTTGTATAATAGGAGCATGATGGAATGAAAGTAACCACAGACTTGAGTCAAATGAAACTTAGTGCTGTATCATATTGTGTTAATATTCATAATACAGTTTGCATTCGCGACGTTGTGCAAAATTTTACATCATTTGAGCTTTGTAAGAAAAAAATTATTTCCATTGAATTTTTCATCGTAAATCCTCAGAATAAATGTATTCAGATGCCACCATTAATATCTAAAACCAAAAGATATGCTTTAAAAATATTAATGATATCGTCTGAATTTTTTATTTTAAAAAATCTTCTGAAGTAAGAGATATAATCTTTTTAAAAACTTAAATCTTCCCGAAATATTGTTAGATATTTTACAATATTGTTTGCACAGTCTTGTTATTTCTTGGCTTTCACAACAATGCACGATATTGAGTAAATGTTTTACAATATTCCGTTTTTGCAAAGAGTATTTCTTGCAAAAATCTTTCGCAGCCAGAATTTTACAATATTTCCGGATATTCTCCTTCATGTTCAGATTTTAAAACTTGAAACTTAGAAACATTATTTCTGAATATGTCGGAAAGAGAAAAGAAGTTAAATTTGTGAATATCCTTTTAACTATATAGATGACATTACATTAATCCTGAATACACCAGAAAAAGAAAAATTTTATTTGAAAACTGATAAAAAGAGTTATTTCTATAATAAATTTTAAGGGAAAATAACGCGTAGAATTTTATCACGAATATATTATTTTTTAGTTCCGATGAAAAAGTTTAAGGTTCAGATAATGGAAAAATAGTTACGCTGGTAACATTTCATATGCCTTTCATGGTTTTAGTTATTTCTTATTTCCTTATTTTTCTAAAGAATCGATTATTCATATCGTGGAACTCTTAATCGATTAAGTAATTGTTTTCTATGCACCAAAGCTTAGATTTCTGACTTCGGCATTTTTTATTCTTTTATTTGTCAGATGCAGTGCCGTCTGAAATTTATTACTGAATATAATTGAAAATTTAATCGACTTTTTTTCCAGCTACTGAGAAGAGACAGCTGAATAAATCAGCTTGCGCAGCGGCAAATTAATAAAATATATACCGAATGGAAATCGATCGCCTCCATTTCAGATGAGTAATGAAGTAAGTGAAATGAAATGAAGGAATTTATAAGCTAAAAAAAAAGAAAAAAGATCAAGAAGCGAAAGGAAATTTTAAAATATTTAAAATGTTTTCTCAATAAAAAAAGAAAAACAAAGTTCAAATTTATTTAGATAAGCATATACTTCTAAATGGAAATGGCATAAGCATATATTTCTAAATGGAAATGGCATATGCATATACTTCTAAATGGAAATGGCATAAGCATATACTTCTAAATAGAAATGGCATAAGCATATACTTCTAAATGGAAATGGCATAAACATATACTTCTAAATGGAAATGTCATAAGCATATATTTCTAAATGGAAATGGCATAAGCATATACTTCTAAATAGAAATGGCATAAGCATATACTTCTAAATGGAAATGGCATAAACATATACTTCTAAATGGAAATGTCATAAGCATATATTTCTAAATGGAAATGGCATAAGCATATACTTCTAAATAGAAATGGCATAAGCATATACTTCTAAATGGAAATGGCATAAACATATACTTCTAAATGGAAATGGCATAAGCATATATTTCCAAATGGAAAGAATTATATTTTATGATTTTTGAGTTCATAAATGTACTACCAAAAAGTTACGAAGTTTAAATTTTTAAACAGTCCCTCAGCCCTATTAGTAACATTTAATAAAAGATTTTTGCCATGATAACATCTTAAGCCAAAAAAAAAAAAAAAAAATCACTCTTCTGCGACTTAACCTTACAGTCTTTGAATATAGCTGTTTTAGATGATTCTACACCATTTCAATTCGTTGAGAGCTAATTAGAAGAAGATCCTCCTATTAACGCACAGCGCTCGCTCCATTACTACATTAGCTATTGAGCCACGTTTAGAGTGGACACTAGGGTGGGTCATTTTAACTTTTTTCCGCTTTTTCAAGGGGCACAGCGATATAAAGGTTCCAAATGCTCTCAAACTAAGACATGTGAAATATTATTGCATTCTGATAAGTCTAACTGCCTACGGATTGATATCAAAGTTTCGAGATTTTTTTAAAAAAATTTTACCCCAAAAAATACCAGTTAGAATTCCAACCAATAAATGCTATTTTCTTCATACATGGAAGACAATGCATCATGAGTGCAGGTGTGAGCAGAAGGTTTGTCAAGGGGGGGGGGCGAGCAACACTTTGCGCATGCGCGACCGACACCCAAATTTCCGGTATTGTTCCTGGTTCAGACGACGTTGCGTTACTCTCGTTTGCGCCTTTTTTTATCACGGATCCTACTCGTTCCCAGTGGAAATGTGCATTGTGTGGTGATTCAAGTGATATGAAAGACAATATGCTACCAACCTACGAAGATTTTATGAAATTCTAAGAGTGGAACCGGCATAAAATAAAACGTGATAAAAATAATAAAGAACCCACATACAAGGAAATAGAGGACTTTGTATTGGAAAAAAACTGAAGAAATATGGTCAAGAGCTTCCATTCCCACTGTCCACCAGCATAAACAAAGTAAGGCGATGTTGAAGACGTACCATCTGAAATGCAAAAATCTTTTAAAATCTCTACTTAAAATACCAAGGAAGAGATATTTTTTTAAAGTAGAGTTTCACAGTACCAGCAGAGCTCTGTTTGACATTTCATCCTGAAGAGGATGAGCATAGATGAGTGCATTTGCCTCAGATACAAAAAAAAATACCTGTCAGAGAAAAAAGGATCCTAATCGACAAACGCACCACTAGAAAATTATTAAATGAAACCTTAGATATCTTACAACGAATAAAATAATGAAAACTTTTAAAATGCAAATGATAAAACAAAAGTCCAAGTTTCGGCCTCAAAAAGGAAGCACAGAGAAGATTAATGTCTTGTCTTCATTTGAATCTAGTCTATCGGAGAGTGACGATATATTCCAGTCCCAAGCCTCAACATCAGCCACTCCTGTCGATAAACTTACTACTACAAACAGTACAGTAGACTATACTTTACTTTCAAGAACGTGTGATAGATGCGGAGTTTCACACAGGGCTGGAGCAGCTATTACTACAGCAGTTCTTCGCACTTCCACTTCGGAAATCTATACTTATAAAAGGCAATGTTTGTGTGTGTGCGTGTGTGTGTGCCTGCGTGCGATGTCCAGACGAATCTATCGCACTTACAACCTTGAAATTTGGCACACAGGTAGTCGTAATGGTGACTCAATGCACCTCGAAGCCGAAATTTTTAAATTTAATCTAGAAAAATTTTTATTTAATGTTTTGTGTTGTTTTGGTTGATTTTTCGCACTAATTTCTCAATAGAATAGCTTGGAATAAGTTTACGACAAAAATATATACACCATCGGAAAGAGCATGCGTTTTCCGTTCAAATGATGTTAGTTTTGAATTTCTAACGTAATGCACTGAATTTTGAAAAAAATTTGAAAAATAGTCACTTTTATGGTAATTTTTAATGAAGATTTCTTTAAATTATCGCATCTGACGTTCTAACATCTCTATAATTTTCATTTTTTTTCAGCCTACAAATGGAACGTTTATGTCGGATTTAAAGCAAGAACTATTAAAATATCTTTTTTTGTTTTTTAAAAATTAATTTTTCCCTGATCGGTTCAAACAGTTTTTTCGTAGCGAAATTTAACAGCGAGCGATTCTCCGGACCATCCCACAATGCATTGTTGCAACGTGACCTTCTTCGCGGCAGGTGACGTCATTCGCAAAGAAAAATAAGCGGGAATATCAATGTGTATTTTTTGTTTTGATTTTGTTTCAAAACTTTTTCGTGCCATTGTGGGCACTTTTTTTCACCCACTTTTTTGAAGTCCTGATTCCACGGGCAACGCCGTGCGCGTACTGCTAGTCATTGATAAAGAAAAGCTCCGCCGGAAACGCTAGAAAGCCTGAATACAAATACCTGCTATATAATCCGACGGACGCATAGATAAAACTTTAATTATATCAGAGAAGGACGAAAAAATGTACAGACAGAGCATTCTTGAAGAGCAATGTAACCAAAGTCGAAGTTCTTGGATTATATTGCAGCAGCGTTTGGCACATCTAAATGTATAGAACAAGCATTCTCCGATTTCTTCCTAGAATCAAAAAATATCTTTGGCGTCAGTTGTATAGATGGAACTAATGTGAACGTTGGTAAATATGGAGGCGTCATAAGTCTGCTTGAAAGAGTTTAGATAAGTCATTACAGTGGATTATCTGTCTATTACATAGGAATGATATTTGCAGACAGAACTGAAAGCCAAAATAGATCTCGCAATTCAAAGAAATAGATATTTCGCTCATCCTTAAAATTTGTTAATCGCAATGCTGATCGACTCAGAACCGTACATCCGTGAACTGGTAGTCCATCAGATTTTGAAAGCCCGCAGCATTCAGGAAAATGGGTTCCGACTGTTTCAACTTCCAACTGTAAAATTTGATGCGATGTCTTACAACGATCTAATTGACTGGCTGGAGAATATAACTTATCCACCAATATTAAAATCCATACCTGACGAAGATATCCGACTATTTGATGTCCAAAAAGCATACGGCCTTTACTACATCTGCTATGTCACACACACAAGCGGTTGAAAGGACAATTAAGACGGTGAAAGAAGCTTCAGCTTCATTGTGCATATGAGAGAGAAGGCTTCATAAGAAACCAAATAAAATCTAGAAAAGGCATGCCGAAATTCGATAGCAAGAAAGATTTTCACGCTATTTAAAATCTTACTATAATAATATAAATGTCATTTTTGTAAACTTTTCTTATAAGAAATATTTATTATTCATGCAATTTCTGTTTGATTCATAGACAGACAGTTTAATAATTTTTTAGAATTATTGTAGCAACTCGTCAGAAAGAAGGTTTTTTTCCCAAAATTTGCATTCTTTAAAGCCAATCCGGAGGCAGAAGATGGCATCCCATAATAATCAAATTTTATATGAGAGCTACAAACATCATTTGGCACCCTTTTCTTACTGTGCCCGGTAGAAATCCGAAACTTTTTTTTCTCCATAGAGCAGTGACCCACCCTAGGGATACCCTGTATGTTTAACTACTCATAATTTTTGTTTGAGAAGTAAAGTAAAAATAACCAGAGATAGTATTCTCCTCTCGATTTTTCTTCATATACTTACACAATATGGTGAATTTTGTGTTTAGCTTCATGGAATAGACGAGAAAATCGAGTATTCATTTTGTACTTCTTATCGCTGATGAGTTGGTTCCAAACTTTTACTCAGATCTCCAATCATGTCAAGACTGCATAACAAATTTCATATTCCCAGTTTATTGCGCTTCTGACTTTTCGCGTTCACATGCATGCGAGTAGACAGATCGGTAGACAACCAGCCCTTGGACGGATTTGATAAAAATTGGACACAGGTCCACATTTCTTGTGTAAAGATGGTGCACTAAAATTCAGTTATTTAGCTTGTCGCGTTTTTGAGTTATCTCGTCCATGTACGCTTGAATAGACATACCGTCAGACTGTGAATTCATGGACGAATTTGGACCCAAAATTGGATACAGATGTACAATTCTAGTAATGGAATTATGTCAACTTTGATTTATCTATCTAGTTGCATTTTTAAGTTATGATGTTCATTATACACAGGCGGACATAACATAACATAACACTACTCCATGCCCCTTCAACTATAACCATAAGATTATTGAAGCAGTGTCTGAATTACTGAAGTGGAAGAAAAATCACAACATCCGAGGGGGAAAACTTGACAATTCTCTACACCGCTGCCTAATTAAAAAACGCAACAAGTTTGCAAATGTTTACAGGAGCAATAGGGAGGATTGCTATTGTGCTATACATTATAAAAAAAATATTTTGGTAACTCAGAGTAAAATAAAACTTTGAAAAAACACAAAATTACACAGTTATACATGAAAAAACTGGACAATAATAAAAACTAAATGCAATGGAAAAACTATACAAAGAGTAAAAAATACATTCAAAAACAAAAAAATGAAAGGGGAAAAGATGAAAAACAAATTAATACAAGAATGAAAATAACAAAAAAATGTACACAAAAACAGAGAGATGGACCGCACATTGTTTTAATAAGTTCGATTTTGAAGAATTTAGCTGATGGAACTCGAAGGAGAAACACGGTGGACAGACAGGCATAATTCCGAACATGGTCTTTTCTGAGTCAGGGAGGTCTGGAACTTGAAGATTTATCAACCAGAAAGTTTAGACCCAGTACAGCTTTGGCGCCCAGGTTACGGAAAGACCAAGTCGCCGCGACAATAACGCAGGAACTGTAGTCTGTCACCTATTGGAAGACAACGGCCCATGAACAGACCCCTCCCGTAGAAGGTACACACTGTGATCGGAAATGTGGCTAACGCAACCACACGAACATTATTTTATCCCAGAAGAAGCGAGAACCCTCTTACTTATCCGGGGCAACTTCTTATCCACGTACTTGTGGTGCCCTCGGTTTAAAGGCAGCGTTGCAATCGACGTATTGAGGGCAATTATTGAAAGAGAACGAATCCAATTACCAGTTTACCAACTGATATACTTAACAACATTTTCAATTCCATCGGTTTCAGCTGCGGGGAGAAATAGCCCATTGAAAACAGTTAAAATGGGAGAAAAATTTTATAAAGTTTTTAAATTTTGGTCAAAAACTCTTTGGATCTCAAGGATATGAGAACCAAAAAGTGAAAACTGAAGTGAGGTGGGGTGTTTGAACAGTTTTCCCTAGATTTCTCCAAACCTACACATTCAATGTTAAAAATGGTATTGATTGAGGTTGTAGAGCATAAAACCCTGCGTCGAATGAGTACCAACACTATATATTTTATTGCAGTAGTACGATTACCATCTCTTATCAAAGTTGAAATGAACCAATTTTCAAAAACAAAAATCATTGTTACAAAAGACGACGCATACAATCAAAGATTCTTTCTAAATAATGTTATATAGTAATATTATATAGTGTTATATTCAAAATATATAGTGTTGGTAGTCATTCGGCGCAGAATTTTATGCTCTACAACTCTTATCTGAACCATTTTTAACATTGAATGTGTAGGTTTGGAGAAATCTAGGAAAAACTTACCAAGCACCCCACTTCCCTTCAGTTTTCCCCCCTATGGAGTGGAAACTTTTCGGTTCTCATACCCTTGAAGTCAAAGGAGTATTTGACCAAAGTTTTAAAACTTTATAAATTTTTCTCCTTTTCGCCATTTTTAGGCCTGATTGTAATGGACTAAAAACGGCCAACATTTCGATCGCTTCCGTTCATTACCAGGCCGCGGTGGCCTAGTGGTAAGGTTTCGGTTTCGGGGTCAGAGGATTCCAGGCTCGAAACAGATCCGCGATGTATGTGGGCACGCTAAATCATAAATAGGGGTTCAAATGTCCCCCTGCCGGTGTGGTGCATACACAATCCACCCTGACTCATCCTACCTTACTGGGTTTAAGGTGAAAAGAGCCGGAGGGGAAGAGAACCGGCCACCAACGTATATTTTAAAATTTCTTTACAAACTTCATCGTAACATTGGTGGAAATTAATTACATAGAAAACATCAATTCACTTAGTCATCATTAAAAAAATGGATCAAATATGCCATAACACAAGGTGAAAGATAACTCCACTATATAATATTATACAAAGATTAACTAAAGAAACCAATATTACATCGAATCAAAAATTTACTCATTATAATAATCCACCAACAAGGTGCAAAATAATTACGCGTAAAATAATTAAATTACGCCACTTAAAAACACACAACAAACTACATCACACCGCACCACAAACAAAGAACGTACCACATAAACACACACAGGAAAAATTCTCCTAAAACAAAACACGTTAAAATCTGTTGTTCACTCCAAGAGGGAGAACCGCATATAAAACTCCAAGGGGAAGTTCTTCACCAGGACATACAACTGGTACAAACCACAATATTTCAATGAATATAAATTCTCCTTTTATATTTTCTCCCTCTCTCTCTCTCTCTTCCCTCCCTTTACGACAATAGCCAAACCTTCCCGTTCTCCATCAATTCATCAGGTGTTAACCAAATTACCTCAGAACGAAGTCCCACACGATGTGCCACAAATAACAAGTAGAGATGGCAGAACCTTAAGACCACATTGACTGCGCAGGAACTAAAAGTAAAGGAGGACTCGACAACTTCTCAGTAAAAGCAGAGAGAACTTTGGACGGCCCTGTGCGCAAGTGTTTCATACCTTCACAAAATGTCAAAGTTCCAAGGAAGTTAAAAGCTTCTCTTAAAACTAAAAATCAAAGGCACAGCCCAAGGTCTCAATAAAGTCAACCCATTAAAAGAATATTTACAACCATAAAACAATCCTTTCAATCATGAATAAAAGATTAATTTTAAAAATTAATTTTTAAACCAACAAGTCCAACCTGATCAACAGGGAGGAACAACACACATGTTCCAGCCGTCCCATAAAAGTAAACCTACACAACCATAAAAATCTCTAAGATGCAGGTATTATATAAAAAACGAAAGTCCACCAATCCGATGAACGGAAGATGTCAACGACCCCAGCCCAGCCGGTCACAAATATTATTACTAATACAATGAGACTTCATTAATTTAGCTTTGTTTGTCCTGTTCCTCAAAATCCCCTGAAACCGCAATTTTCTTGCCTCTACTGATGGTTTTCTTAAATGAAAGCCTCTTCTGTATTGACAATCAAAGGCATAATGGTCGGCATCTACAGGAACGCCACGAACAAAAAGTGGTGAAATTAATATTTTGAAACTATTCAGATAGCAGGGAAATAGACCATGCCCCGTTATGAAATACCAGGGGTCGATCCAGGTTATTTAGTGGCCCCTTTTTTGTGAAAAATAAATATTTTTTGTGAAAAATAAAAATATTTTAGTGAAAAATAATATTTT
Source organism: Araneus ventricosus (assembly GCA_013235015.1). Classification (NCBI taxonomy): domain Eukaryota; kingdom Metazoa; phylum Arthropoda; class Arachnida; order Araneae; family Araneidae; genus Araneus; species Araneus ventricosus. The sequence continues at coordinate 1,145 of BGPR01023599.1, read as the reverse complement.
TTGTGAAAAAAATTATTTTTGTGAAATTTTTTTTATTATGTAAAACCTTCAATTTTAGCAGTCATATTTCTATATTTTACATTTAATATCAACAGTGTTTCAATGAACCAAATATATGCAGTAAATAGATATAATGCTGGAAAAAAATACTCATATATATATTTTGAGCAATGCCTCATTCAAAAACTTTAAAAAAAGAAGTCAGATTAAAAAAGGGGCCGTTTGCCGTTTTTTTGAATTTGAGTTTTGTGAAGGGCCGTTTTTATGAATTTGAATTTTGTGAAGGGACTGTAAAACGGCCCCAATTTTCGCCTGGATCGACCCATGAATACATCAGATTTTTATTTGTAATTAATAATTTCTCATCCACGCAGGCAAAAAAAAATCTCGCTCTTTCTCATGATGGTGAGTTATATTCTTGCCATTCCTTTAACAATTGATTTTTAAATTGAATTTTACGAAAGAGTGAGGAAATGAGATTTTAATTACTTACTTTTGTGTGGTGCGGAAGTTTGGAGAAGGGGGGTGCAAGCTCAGGCGTCGTCCTGGTCATCTGACTGCGGTTCAAAATTACAAGGTCCATCCCAAAACAACCCTCGTGTTGCTTGAAAACGGGACGTTAATATAACTAAACTAAATCCGTTAATTAACATAAATCTACGTTTATATTAATTTAGTTCAGTTATTGGGCTTTAATGGATACCCTTAATTCGTCATGTGATAGTTATTGAAACTGTACGTATGCACACATCTTTTGGGAGATCCTGTATTAACCAAAAATAATATGAATTATTCTTTCAGCGGAATTTTTTGTCAACAGGGCACCAAATCAAACCAGGATTTGGATGCTTTTGAATTGAGACAATCTGATGTAAAAACACATATTCCGAGTGAAATATTAGAGCATTAAGGTATTAAGAAGAAATTTTTAAATTTGCGTTTACTCTGACGTGGGGACATGAAAATATGAAACAGCCACTGACGCACGAAACTATTTTACTGAAGTCACTTACTTCTCTAATTCACCTTGCTTACGTCACGAAAAGAAAGTTGAAACCATCAATTACTCCAGATCTGGAGTTACTCCAGAAGAGCTGACGTCATTTCACATTTTTCTCTCCTGTTTTTCTTTCTGGGTCTTGTTG
>BGPR01023597.1:0-24081 GCA_013235015.1 Araneus ventricosus | reverse complement strand
TCATTGCTTCGTTCAGTTACGTGCTCAGGCTGCAAGTATACCAACATTAGGATGTTTAATCCACATTGCATTTAATAAATAGCTAGGTCATATAAATTTACATAGAGAATATTCTGAAATTGGGTCTTGGACTATCTCGTTCGATATAATATAGGGTGAATGCTCCAGTTATGGCCAAATAAGAAAAATTTGAAATAAAATTTCACAGTGGGTGACTGTTTACAACATATTAAATCATACTTATACTATCCTTTAGCAAATTTTTTGGCTTTCTGCTAGTTATAAAATTTTTTCAGAAGAAAATTTTGAATTTTGAGTTTAATTTTTTAAATAATGCTTATTTGCACCAGTTAGCCACCTTGCTCCAGTTACATGACCACCTCTATACCAGTTTGCTACACTAATATTATTTTTAACAGACACTTTAATCAATTTTAAAGCAAAATAAAAGCATTTTATGCAATATGTATTTTAAGTACATTACTTTCTGCTATTTTAAATGTGATTTTTTTTATGAATTTATAATAAAATTTACTAGCTGATTTTAACTGCAGAGTTTCAGTTTTAAAAAAAGGAAACAGGAATGCAGAAAACAATTTATTTGGTTGATGAAAATACAAACTGTATATACTCAATAGCTTTTTTTTTTTTTTATAAGATATGAAAAAAAAAATGGGAGACAATAAACTTATTGCAAATGCTTAAAATGACATCTACAAACAAAGAATTTACATTATTATACTCACTAACAATATCCACAAATATGTATTTTTATAATTTTTAATTGCAACTCAATCAAATTCATCAAATTATTTTTAATTAAAGGCAATCCAAGTATATAAAGAATACTCTCATCACTTGAGTCAGGTTCCTCAGAGTTGAATTTTCTAACATAAATGTGAGGTAAACATTCAAAATGAGATGTTTTTGACATTCCATTGATGTCGTAACTACATTACCAACTTAGATGGTGAGTAGAAAATCTTTTTAATGGAAATCATACCTTCTTATTTTTAAATGGACCATTACTATGTGAAAATGAAAACAAAATTAAATCAGTTCTTTATTTTAGAAACAAATATCAATCGATTTACTTTTATTTCAAGAACAAAACTATATCATCACTTTTATTTTGAAACAAAATAAATCAGTTGCTTATTATTTTAGAAATAAAAGCTAAGTTATTTGCTTTAAGAATAAAATAAGTTGTTTGCTTTTATTTTGAAAACAAAACTAAATTAGTTGATTTTATTTCATCAGATATTATTAAATTGAAGTAAGACTAAAAAAAACAAAATAAACTATGTACCAAAACTGGGCATGTAGTTTCCACTTTTGGCCACGCCAAAAATAAAACTGAGCACATATAGTAAATTTGAAGACAATTTGGCCACCACCATTTAATCTTAAAATAATTAATTATTTGATATGAAATCAGAATAAAATGAAAGCTATTTCATAAACCCAAAGGAAATCAGTTTAGTTTAAACTTTTAATTCTAAGAGCCTGTTGATGAAAAACTGTAAAACCTTGTTCCTTAACAAAACCTTAAGGCGTATTAGCGAGAGCAGCCAGTGGCACATGGTTTACTTCTGTGCGCGAGTCGCCTGCCATTATATCCAATGAATCCTATTAGCCAACGGCAATCGGTGGCACAGCAGAACAACCTGTTGTCCTAGCCGGTAACAACACCGGCAACATTTGGTGGCCCAGACGTTGGTGCCCCGTTTGACGGGGCATTGTAGTAAATGGAGCCTATTAGCCAAGGACAACCGGTGGCGCTACTGATCATCCAATGTAGCTGTGCGCACATACGATTCGTCATTTGGAGATCTGCTCTCAGTTCTATAGTACTTCATTTAGCTGTCTATTGCATTTGCCTTTTTTGTGATATTTTTTTTAAATGGCCAAGGAATCAGGAGAGCAACAGATGAAAGACTTAATGAAATTGTTTGGAAACAAGATTAATACTGAAGACTTCATTCTTGTGGTGGATTCCTGATATATAATTGTGTGTGATTATTAATTTTGACAAAATTATTAAAATGTAAGAAATAAATTGTACACAAATGAAATTTGTGTCACTGAAAAGCTAATTTTTTAACTTTAAATTAATTTTATTTATATTAAGATAATAATAATATACCGTTTCATGTTTAATCAATATTCATATACTTATTTAGTTGTTTGTTTTTATACATACTTTATTTACTACCAGTTGCAAAAAACTATTATTTAAAAAAAATAGTTCAGCATTCACAGAACTACGAGTAAACAAAGTAATAATAATTATAAAGAAAAAAAAAGTAAGTTTAGATGTCACAATATTTAAAAAGTAATTAGCCTTAACTAATAAATAGTATAGACCACTTTGACAGAATAAAACAATTGTACACTAAAACTTTAGAATGAATGATACAATTCATAACAAACGTGCTTTTTTGCTACAAGCGTTTTTGAAAAGACATGAAGAATTTCATTCGCAAGAGCTAATTAGAAAAAAAAAAAAAAACTTTTTAACATTTTATTTTTGACTTCGAATTAACTAAAATAAATTCGAATTACAGACAATATTTTAACATTATGACAATAGGAAATTAAAGCAGCCAAAGAAAAAATAATTATGTCACCGACGACTTCACAATTGAACTATCAATTTTCACAGTTTTAATTTGATAATTTTTTTTTTATATTTTTCTGTTTTCCAAATACTTAAAGGCAAAACATAAAACACTATCGTCAAGAGACAGCAATATTCAAAGTTTTTAGTAATTAAAAAAATGAATTTTACTTTTGAACATCCACTAAGAGAGCTTCATCAGCATAATGAAATGAATCACGAACCCGAGGCCTACGAGTTTAAAAGCCGTTTCGAGACTCAGACGTTATTTTTAAAAACTAATCTTAATATTTTGCCGACTGAATTTATTTTGAATACATCTGAGCTATATATTTTGTCAGCGTACAAACAAGTATCAAACTGTTTCATAAACAAGGATTAACTAACATACTAATTTGTCATGTAATGTATTAGTATGCGAAGATAACTGAAAAATTTACTGTCATAGATCGTCGAACAATGTATAATATCATGTAGTAGTCGAGAAACAAACATGGGATGTTTTCGCAAACTTTCGCCTTTTTCTTTTTTAATAGAAGAGCAAATTCTTCCTTGGACGCCATTCTCTCAAATGACTATTTCTCGCAATTATTTCAAAGCTGTGCCTCCAGTTGCCGGGTTTTATAATACTTCAGCAACTGGCGGCGCAGACAATTTTACAGTCAGCTGCGCCGCAAGTTGCTCTCGGCTAATAGCGCCCTAACAGTAGTGAGCATACAACACATGATCATACATTTGATTTTTTTACAAGTCACATGATTGAGAAAAATGAACCAATCAAATTTAAAATAGTAAAATAAGGATTGCTTAAAGTGTTGGAATGCTTATTATTGGCTAATTTGAAATTACTGGTTAATTATTGGAAAAACAGATCCAATGTGGCCATAACTGGAGCATCTACCCTATATAAAAATTGGAAAAAATAATTATAACAGAAATTTTGCTATTAATCATAGTAAATACATCAACAGAAACTTAAAATTACAAAGTTGTCCTTGTTTCCTGCAAAACATAATTTCACAACCAAAATTCATATAGTAATTTTTTTGTTTATGAAGAAGGAAGATGTGAATAAGAACATTTTTTTATTGGATTACCATACCATGTAGTAAAACCATATTCTTCGGAAATAAGATTTATATAGAATAAAAGATAATTTTCATCCTGAACTAATGCAACATGATGAAAATGTGGGAAGTAATACGTAAATTCCAAAAATAATAAACTTCCTAAAATGCAAAACGGAAGTTTGAATAACTTTCTTTTACCTATATGTAGGCTTGCCAGACGTCCCAGTTTTCAGACAAAATCCCGGTGTCCCGGCCGGTTTACTTCACGTCCCAGTAAAAATTAAATTTGATTATAGATGACCAAAAAAGTCTAAAAATAATTAACTGTGAAGGATTATTTAGGATAATTACTTTATCATTTATTTCACTGTACTGTATGAAAAGTGAAAACTATAGAAGAGTGATGGTCTGCTAATAAATAATATTGTCATCGTATCGTCATGTCTCGCCAATCGTGACCATGCCTTCTGCTTACCTGGGACATCAGCACCAGTTGAGAGAGTATTTTCTTTGATGAACAACGCATGGACTGAAGATAGGGGTTTGATGAAGGAATCTACAGTTAAAGGCTTGATGACATGTAAAATTAATATCGGAATAGCTTGTGAAGATTTTTACAACACGATTAAAAACAAAAAAGACTTTCTAAAAAAAGTCCCAGCCAATGAAAAGTACATGTAAATATTGTTCAAATTTTTATTCCTCATCCAAAGTGTTTCTTCTTACTTAAGTAACTTATAAATATTAACATGTAAGAAATAAAATGTTTACATTTTTATGCTTGTGTCATTTATTATTACCTCTGGTTCAGGTTCCTAATCAGTAACCATTTATTCATATCATTGAGAATAAACTACCCTCTAAAAACCCGCCAAGGGTGTGTATCCTTGAATACCCGCGGTGCTGGGGGGCACTCCGGTGTCCCGGTTGAACATTTCAGAAATCTGGCAAGCCTACCTATATGCAATATAATTTATATATACTACAGTTCGTCAGTATTCTTAATTTTTACCACACAGTTGTTCTACAAAAGATTCTTCAACACATTATACAGTGGCTCCCAAAAGTGTTCATACACTTACGATTTTCAATAAAACAGAGCTCTATCCATTAATTAAAATTAATATTTCAGAATAGGTATTTAATAATAAGATCTATAATCTATTCTTAACAAAACTACATGAAATATTTTTAAACCATCGTAAAACTTTATTTTTAAGAAATAAATAATCAAAAAGTAACACAAATTTTATCTCACAAAAGTCTTTGTACACTTTTAAAAAATGGCTATTTCTTCTATTCTATTCATTATTTAAAAATGGCTCGTAGTCGTAAACAATCAACAATCAGCATTCGAAAATTGATTATTTTTCATCATAGTAGTGGTAAATCAGTTTTGGAATATCGCTAAATTAGTTAATTTATCCCAATCGACAGAGCAGTATATGATAAAAAGGTTTAAAGAAGAAAATCAGATCAAAAACAAGGTAAGAAAAGGTCGACGAGCAAAGTTACCAAACATGAAAAGAGATTTATAATTAGAAAATTTGTGAAAAATCCACGTTTGAGTGCTTTAAAAGTTTCTGCAGAATTTAATGAAAAATGTTCTACTTCAATTTCACCTGAAACTGATCGACGAGTTCTCAGAGGAGCTGGATTAAATGGGCGTTCTGCTCATAGAAAATTTTTTGTTAGTGCGAAGAACAGAAAGGTTAGGCTTTCCTTCGCAAAATCAATGTTAAATAAAGCTGAAACGTATTGGAATAATGTCTTATTTGCAGATGAAAGCAAATTTAACATTTTTGGTTCCGACAGACGTATAATGGTATGGAGAAGAAAAAATGAGGAACTCAATCCCAAGAACTTAGTTGGAACAGTTAAGTATAGCTGTGGAGGTGTCCTTATGTGGGGGTGCATGTCAGCATCAGGACTAGGTAATTTGGGATTTTTTGATGGCATAATAAATCATGTTCTTTATTTAAATATTTTAAGAGACAATTTAAAATTATCAGCCCAAAATTTGGGTATTGGAAACAACTTTGTTTTTCATCAAGATAACGATCCTAAGCACAGGACTCTCAACGTTCCTCTCTAGTGTCTCTATAATTGTCCACAAAATTTGAAAACACCACCTCAATCGCCAGATTTAAACCCAATAGAACATATTTGGAGAGAAATGGAGGTTAGAGTACGAAAACACAACATTAAAATGGCTAGCAAACTAAAAACAGTAATGATGGAAGAATGCGTATGAACATTGATGCAGAAATGACAAAAAAACTAGTAAAATCTATTCCCAAACGTTTAAAAGCTGTTGTGAATGCTAAAGTATATCCTACTAAATATTAATTTAATGAAAAATTGGAATATTTACTTATATGTAGAGATTTTTTTAAAGTGTACTAAGACTTTTGTGAGATAAAGTTTTTGTTACTTTTTGATTATTAATTTCTTAAAAATATAGTTTTACTATGTTTTTAAAATATTTCATGTAGTTTTGTTAAGAATAGAATATAGATCTTATTATTAAATACCTATTCTGAAATATTAATTTTAACTAATGGATAGAACCCTATTTCATTGAAAATCGTAAGTGTACGAACACTTTTGGGAGCCACTGTATATTTAAAGCATACAATCTTATTCAATTTTAGATTAAGTTTTCTTTCATTACACATTATACAAATATACTAAGTATACTTAAAATAAAATTACTAATGTACTTTTACACAAACAATTCAAAGATGAGTATCTTATCAAGAGCTAAAATAATATAGAAATAAGATATACCTTTAAAACAGTTTCATAATTAATATCGGTATCCGACAAAGCTGCCACAGTATCATAAATGTTTCGTGTTGTGTTTATAAGTTCATCAGTTCGCTTAAGCAGCTCCTCAGGACTGAATTTACAACTCCAATCTTCTCTTACACCTTTGCAAGGCATAATAAATCAGTAATGTTTCAAACTTTAGCAGTTTTCAAAGAAAATGAATATTTTTCAAACTCAACAACTCGTTCCGTTATCCGAAACCGAAAGACAGTTGTCTGTCAAAATAACATTGCCACCCTCTACGCACGGAACTTTTAAATTCTTCTGTTTTGATTTCTGTTCTGTTTACAACAGGGCCGTACCGAGGGAGTGGCGAGATTGGCCGTCACCTCGCCAATGGGGCAGGCAGAGCGGGGGCGCAAAAATGACCATTTCAAAAACTTACGGCCTTATTCACCATCCCTGGTTAAACCATGATCAGCGGTTAAATGATGGTTCTGCTATAATAATGCGAAAGGTGACCGAAATGCATTGCAAAATGTATACTTTATTGGGTTGCTATATTGGCATGGTATCTCAATTTCTCTGTTGTTGGCGATTTTTAAAATTACCCTCAGCCTTCGAGCCAAACGAGTTTCTCGCCAACTCGCCAGTTAGGGGATACATCCAGCCGATCATTTCTGTCAGCATTCGCTTGTTCGTGTAAATTCCCTTTTAACCGCTGATCAGGATTTAACCATGGATGGTGAATAAGGCCGTGAATCACACCTTTTTGACAGTAGTATTCATCACTGGTATTCGTGATTTTTTTAATATTACGTAGAAAATAACAGTTCTCCAAATATTTGTCATCCTTACCTCCAGCAAGGCGAAAAGAGTCCCTCTTTGAGCATGGGTGTGGTTCTTGTCCTAGAGATGGCAAAACAACATGCTTTTCCTTCTTTTTTGCATCTCATTTTACATTCGTAAAATAGATGAACAAGGGAACTCGCCTTAAGATTCTTCTTCGAACCTCTAAGGGGTCTATTCTGGTACCCCCGGTTGGGTTGGGAGACGTCACTTTTTCTGCACGTTAACAACGGGAAAAGTGACGTCTCCCAACCCAACCGGGGGTACCAGGATAGACCCATTAGAGTTTTGTGATTCAGGGTGGGAAGGTTCTATTCAATGCAGCAAAGTTGCAGCAATCTTGCTCTGCAAATCTGCAAGCTTACAACAAATTTGACATTGATGAGTGCAAGCTTGCAGCAAGTTAACGTAAGATTCGAAGTCACCACGCGTCAAATTTGCCACAAATTTGTCACTTCAAACTCATTGCAAACTATAGAAAAAACAGAGTACGAACACAACCTCGGATTAGAACTCGCGAGCTACCGCTTCCTAAGCTGACGCTCTAAACCACTCGGCCAGCTAGCATAAAAACCAATCCCACTATAGGCGCCTATGGAGAGTGTTTTCGATGCCAATATTTGGCGATATTTCCCTTTTTTGGCGAGAAATGCTTTGTAAAGTTTTTATATTTCGACGGCCGAGAGATGCTATCTGTTATAAGGATGTAAACGTTTTTACTTTGTAGCTTTTTTGTGTATGATTTAAAGTAGAATGAATTCCTTCTTGAGTGTCATTGAATATGAATGCATTTTTAAAACTAAACATGAACGGCCTTATTCACCATCCATGGTTAAACCATGATCAGCGGTTAAATGATGGTTCTGCCATGATGATGCGAAAGGTGACCGAAGTGCGTCGCGAAATGTATACCCTAGCGGGTTGCTATTTTGGCATGGTATCTCAAATTCTCGGTTGTTGGCGATTTTTAAAATTACCCTCAGCCTTCTAGCAGAACGAGTTTCTAGCCAACTCGCCAGTTAGGGTATACATCCAGTTGATCATTTCGGTCAGCATTCGCTTGTTTGTGTAAATTCACTTTTAACCGCTGATCACGGTTTAACCATCGATGGTGAATAAGGCCGGAAATAAGTATATAGTGTATAATTCTTTGCTAAAGTAAATAATCTAATATTCATAAGTTAGAAAAATATTCAAATACGTACCAATGAGATTAATATGAGCAAGAATTAAAGTTGAAAATAATTTGTTATTAGTTGTTAATTGTAAATAAAGATGGATTGTTTTGAAAACACGTTGAAGAAAAAACTCAGTTTCGCGCCTATCAAAGTAAACACGGAAACCCTAACGGGCACAATGATCAACTTGGCGAGATAAAAGACATTCCCATTGACGCCTATAGTGGGATTGGTTTTTATGCAGATTGCGCATGCGATTTATTTTAAACTTTTTTCTTGATTTCATTAATTTTTTAAATTTTGTGTTGAGAATATGATTTGAAATTAAAGATAGAGAGAGTGAAAGCGATTTTCGCTAATAACTACGTTTTGCTAGTAGAATAAATTATGAAATTAGAGTTCAAAAGTAATTATTTTAAAATAGGACAAAATGTAAGTTATTATTTTTCAACAAACATTGGCTGTTTTTTAGGTTTAATTTTGTTCATGAACGTTAAAATTTCAACATTAAGAAAAAGGCGATAAAGTTTTCTTTAAAGTGCGAGTTCTAGTAAAGAGATGGAAAATGTTTCAAAATGTTTTTAATAAAAAAGTTAGTTTTTTCACAAATTATTATTGATTTATTGAATTAATAAAAAGAAGGACGGTCTAGGAGATGGTATTAGAAATCGGATGGTTTTTAAAACAGAGAAAGATCTTTCTCTGTTTTAGTGTCTCTTAGTGTGCTATCATCTTTGCAGCAAATTTGTTTTGCAATCGTACTTTGAACTTGTCATGAGAAATTCACAGCAAACTTGCATTGTAAGAAGGGGTGGCGCTAGTTGTCGATTTTCGCCTTGGCAAACTTGTGGCAATCTTGTTTTGCAAGCCAGGGTGGCGATTCTGCCTGGTTGATTAGCAGCAGTTTCGCTACAACATAGACGCGTCAAATTTGCCATGACAAGATAATATCAAGTAAAAATCAAACTTGCTGTAAATGTACGTGCTATCTGGGTCAGGGTTTTTGCCTATTTTCCCGAATGCTCTTTTTTCTTCTCAATTGTTATTCACATATGCGCGAGAAGTTATGCTTAATTTATTAGTTCCTGCATTTATAATTTTTTTAATTTATTTCTCTTTATATATTATTTTTTATACTCAAAAATAGCTTAAGTTGAAATAATAGAGTAGAAGCTATAATGGGTATTCTTCCGCCGAGTGAAATAGTCCTGCATATATCCTAATGTATTTAGAAAGTAATTGACATATTTGAACAGAATTTGGCTTTGAATACCAATAACCTACCCAGATAGCAAAGAAAGCTTGTCTAAAAGGTTTTGGAAACCTTGTCGTCAGCAAGGGTAAAGGGTTGTCACAAAGGTTTCCATGACAAGAGTTGAACCTTTCGGCAAGGTAGCCGAAAGGTTCGCTAGTCAACAAGAAACAAGGTTTTCTGTAAGATTTCCCCAAGCTTTTATTACAAGCTTGTTTCATGCCTTTTCAAAAGGTTGTTAAGAGCCCTCCTTCGGCGGAAAAAATAGAACCCCTTCCCCAGCCGTATTCCTACAGAGAGTACTTTGAAAGGGGAACCTCCCTTTTCAAAGCCATGCTCCTACAAACTTCAAATTCCTCTGAAACAGGGACCGAACCCGTGTTCCTGGATTTGGAAGGCAAACGCAATAACCACCCTACCGGACGGGACTACACACAAGGGGACAGGTGGTTCATAAAAAGCTTATCTACGTCAATTTTGCGGGAATGGTTTCCGAAAAGGTTTGCGCGGAAATGTTTCGCGGACAGCCTATGGAAAGTGAAATGGCAACCTTTCCGCAACCTTCTTTGCTATCTGGGTATATTCTTTGCAATAAAAATTTATTTTCAAAACGTTTGTTATTTAATTTCATAAAGGTTTTATTTCTCTTCTTCTGTCTGAAATTATGCGAAACAAAATTGACTTTGATGCATTTTGCAAAAAAGAATTTTTCCCCCTGACTCTTGGATCTTTACATTTGCTATTTATATCTCTTGGTACTGGCGTGATTGTGATTAATCAATTGTGTGCGTGATGGTAGAAACTTCTAAAATATCGCTGCTTTTGAAATTATTTATTGATCTGATTTTTTTCTCAATGTTTGGATAAATTTTTTGTACATATATGTAGAGGTGAGTTTATAGTTCATTTTATCTCCTATGGAGAATTTTATTAATGTCGATGCACCTAGAGGGCAGCAGGTGACGGCTGAAACACGATTGAAAGACATTGACAGAAAACGCTGAGACAGCAAGTTACAGAATCTACGGGGATACTCATTCTCCCCGTGGAAGCCGATAGTGAAGAAGAGTTAGAACCCTAAGTCCGAAAACTTCGATGTATCTTTTCTCAAAATCTGTTATAGATTCATGTTTGAAATTTTTTATGGAAGTACACTTTTATCATTATACTGAAACGAGCTTTTGGTTAATGTTTAATTTTTTATAAATTTACAAACTATTTAATTAGACATAGTGAAATTTTAGCCTATTTTGAAACAAAAACATTGTAAAAGATAAATTTTTTGATTTTTTTAAAAAATCGTTTCAGTATAATGAGAAAGATGTACTTTACTTGTATAAGAAATTTCAAACATGAATCTATAACATATTTTGAGAAAAGGTAAATCGAAGTAACAGGGTTAGGGTTAACGGACTTAGGGTTCCAACTCCCCCTGAAGGAGGCAGTCTAGCAGCTTGGTGTTGTCCTACTACGGGGTGTGGCATTTGCATTGGCTTAGTTATGTACCTTAAATCCTTTTCTTAAGCCTAACTGCTCTTAGCTTTCTTATACTAATATGCAATGGCGGTTTGCCCATTAGAGCTGCAAAGCTGCAGTACCCCTTGAAATTATTTTAAAAGCTTGTTTTTTCTTTTTTAAAAATCTTATTTTTTTATTTTTCCATACTGAAGAGTTCAATCAACAACAGAAATGGAAAAAATAATGAAAACGAAAAAAGAAGACAGAAAATGAATAATCAATAGGAGATACAAAATTCGGAGCTGTTCAGAAACAGCCCTCGAAAGATCCAAAATCAGCTAAGCGACGTTCTGAAGACGAAACCGAAGTTTCCTCCCACTCAGTTTGGAGGAGTTCAGGCTGCACTCCAGAGGAGGTCCACAAACGCGATGCGCAGAAGGTCTTTCCACGCATTACGTCACATTGGGACAGGTACCGAAACTCTCCGCTAATCCGCGAGGTTTCGAATTAAATAAATTTATTCCATCTGCAAGAAATGATAAAAATACCCGATTAAAATGGTTCGTTATTGTATTGTTACAAAGATGTTATGTCGCTTTTCTGCCTCGTTAGTCTTATACAGTGAAACCTCTTCGAACGGCCACCCCTACATAGCGGCCACCCCTACATAGCGGCCACCCCTCTTAACGGCCAATTTTTCGGCCCATAGAACTAATGTTAAAATAACCCCTAGAAACGGCCACCCAACCCCTCTGAACGGCCGCCGGGTGGGTTCGCCCGTCACATTTAACAATAGCATCGGTTAGGGATTTACTTTTTAAACTAAAAAACGAACTTGAAAAAATTGTTTTTTTTCCGAGAAGGGTAAAAACTTAAAACAGTCACAAATTGTATCCTTTTTTTCAAAAAATGTAAAAGATTATTAAATAAAGTACTATTTTCTCTTTAGATAAGTCTCAAACTTCATTTTAAATAAGAAATGTGTGTCAGACTTGTTTATATTATGTATTATAGCAATTATCTTGTAATTGTAACGAAAACCCTTCAGAGCGGCCAATTTTTCTCGGAACAGAGGGGTGGCCGCTCAGAGAGGTTTCACTGTAGTTTGGAAGGGAGTTTTACAGGGGTAAGCATGGAGCGACGGGCAGCTGCCAGGCCTGGACCCCCTGACCTTGGAGACGAACTTGGCGACAAATCGAATACTTCCGAATATGCGGTTATTTTCTCGATATCTCCATTAGGAGAGGAGATACTGGAATGTGCTAGATATTTCCATGTGACGTAACAACCAGTCGAACAAGGGTATATACACGGAGTGCGAACGCCTTCGAGGAACGACTTTGGAGTTTCGTCTGCAGTGCTAGCTGGAAAGCCGGTGAGCTGAGCGCTATTGAAAATGCTGTTACTCTCATCATTAGTAATTTGCTGACTGTTTGTGTTTCTAAATCCGAAAGTGCTGTTACTGTCATTACTAGTGAATTTTTTTCTGTTAGTGTTGCTAATCTGAACAAGAGTTATTGTTCCTGTTACCTGTGTTACGTATTATTCCTGCATATTTGAGAATAAACCTTAATTTTCCATTATCCTGCGTGTTGGACTGTTTACACCATACACCAACAGAACGATTTTTGTAACACTGGTGTCAGAAGCGGGATAGTTGTGTATGGTGAATTGAAAACGAGATCTCAGACGAAGATGGCTGAGAACGCTGCTCTATTTGCTCTGCTAGCTGAGATAAAGAAAGGGCAAGAAGAAATGAAGGATAGAATGAAGAAAGGACAAGAGGAAATGAAGAAAGGACAAGAAGAAATGAAGAATCAGATCCAATCACAGAATAAAAGAAGATGTCCGAAGTGTGAAAAGAGCAAAAGCAATATATAGAGAGGCGGCCCGAGGCCCGGGTAAACCGGGCAACTGCCTGTGGTGCCAAATTCCGGGTGGCCCCAAAGCTGGAAGGTAAAGGGAAGAAAAAAAATGGTTTAATTGACATGAAAACTCCGGCGAAAACGGCAAAAACTTTCCTCTTGGCGTCTCCTATTCAGTTTTTTGTACAGACACTCGGCTCATTCCTCTAGAGCACGGAGAGGTCACAAAATCTGTTCCACGAACATCAGGCCATAAAATTTGGTGGGTCAATCACAGGTCCGACTGTACCCATGGGCATAGTTGCGGATAATTATCATTCTGGTTCTTGTATGTAATTAAATGTAGAAATATACAGTTGCTAGTACAAAATGAAAGATAAAATGAAAATTAATTAATAAATGTAGAATGAACTTCTAAAATTTATAAAGGATAATGCCTAAACAAAAATGTTTTATGATGTGAGTCATTATAGTTAATATTTATCACCATTAAAGATGTAATTATTATTATTTTGCCGTTTATATATTATTTTATCTGTAATTCAAGTATCATATAAATAAAGTTATTCTCTGCAAAAAAATAATTAAAGTTTTAATTTAAAATATTTTTCAAACTTTTAATTTAATTTGGAATAATTTTGAAAAAAATAAATATAAAGAAACCGCAGCCAGGACCGAACTGCGGACCTTCCGAATGATAATCGAGCGCGCTGACATCTCAGCTATCTGAGCACTGTCTGCTCGAGCAGAGTTACTGGTATATAAGTTGTGCCCAAAGTTTGAGGGCCATTTCCTCCGAATTGACTGGACATTGCACTTTTTTAGATTGATGGGTGAACACCCTAATGGTATGCTACCAATATGCCAAGTTTAATCCCGAATTGAATTTCTCAAGTCGTGCCCTCTCTTTGTTAGTTGGATTAAATCAACCGCTTACGTTAGTTTAGATCACTCAAAATGTCAGTATTTCGTTCTACGCAAGACAGGGTTAGCCTAAATGATTCATCGGGTTTCAAAGGACTGTTTATTTACAAGTATACGACGTACAAAGACGGGTGATACATGAAAAGATACATACACTCACCAAGTTTCTGGTACATACTGCAAATGACCTGGTGCAGCTTTTCCGTATTTGCGTAGGAATGCACGCCGAACGCTCGTAACCGGAGAACGCTTCGCATATTCCAACACACAAAAACTCTTTTCCTGCATTACCGCCATCTTGTACAGTGCCGCTACAGGCCTGCCATCTAGCGAGCCACGAGGCGGGCTTTTAAACTTGGAGAGTGTATGTATCTTGTCATGTATCACCAGTCTTTGTACGTCGTATACCCCTCAATACACAGTGTTTTGAAACCCGATGAATCATTTAGGCTAACCCTGTATTTTAACCTTTAGCACTCCGCTAAAGGGTCATGAGTTCATACTTTACCCTCAATATGCATATGATACAATTTTTTATTCAAACAATTTAAACAGGATTTTACTGAGATCGTTAGTAGTTATTTTGGTTGCTAATAAGGTATCCGACTGCGTTCGGAGACATTTTTTTGAAAAATAACTTATATATATTTTTTTAACGTTATTTTTCAACTGCATAGGTTTTAAAACTATGAAAATATTGTAAAATTAGTCTTTCAAACAATACTTTTTTAAAAAACTGAAAAATTTGAAGAAAAATGACTAAAATATTTGCCTTACGCTAACAACCATAGACAAAATCATATTCTAAATATGCATAAATCCTTGTAGGAGTACATTTTTATGACGGTTATCTGTGTTATGCTCTAAAATATTTCTTGTACTTCAAAATAGTTTTGAGATATAGCTAAACATAGTTACTAAACTGGTAATTTTTCATAAAAAACGCTTTTCGTTTATATTTAAGCACTTAAAAATAATACTTGATTTTAAAATTGACTTTAGTTTTTAGAAGAAAACATGGAGCATATTACAGAAAACAATCTCGGAAAATTTCATATCAATACTTGAATAACTTTTTGAGAAATCATTGTTACGGTCGACAGTTTTCCTCAGAAATATCATTTCTCAGAAAACACATTTAAAGTTTTCATGCAACATAAAATTATGCTTACGGTTCGGTAATAAAACAGCTGTAACTCCATTTGTAATTCACGTAGATTAAAAAGTGAGACAGTTTTAGAAAACTGGTTAAACAGGCTACAAAGTTAAGTCATAAAAAGTTTTTTGATAATTTCATCAAAAACGACGATTTTAAACCAGTCGGATACCTTAAGGAATTTAGGGGTCTATTCTGAGAGCCCGAGCCAAGTTGTCTCCGCATTACTAACAACGGAACCCAACCCAACTCAACCGGGGGTACCAGAATAGATCCCATTATCTGCGATTGCGACATGCAAAGAACAATACGCATCTAATTAGTTTTCGGAGCGCTCAAGTTTATGTCCCGAAGCCAAAGAGTCAAATAACATTGTGTTCAGCTATCTGGCAGTGGGGCCTCCTCTTCTGGGTATCAACTTCTACTAACATCTCAAATGCTGCTTCATTGCAAGAGATTTATTACATTTCGTGCATCTTCAGAACATCCAATTCTCCTCACAATAAACTTCATTAACCTCCAAAACACGTGAGGAGTTCCCTTCTTCAATGCGACCGAATTCTATATCTATGTGACGATTCACCACTAGCGCGGATGAATACAGCAACAGCGCGGATGAATACAGCAACAGCGCGGATGAATACAGCAACAGCGCGGATGAATACAGCAACAGCGCGGATGAATACAGCAACAGCGCGGATGGATACAGCAACAGCGCTAATGGATACAACAACAGCGCGGATGGATACAGCAGCGCGGAGGTAGACGAGGTAAACCGGTTCTAGCAGAGAACGGTTGAACGAGAGACGACCAACATCAGGACTGCCATATTGGCCTTTTTAAGGCCAAATTATCGAAATGTGGCCTGTAATCAAAGCCCTTGGCCTTTTCAATTTTCATTTGGCCTTAAATTCATTTTTGGCATTATTTTCGCGAATGACTTTTAGAACAATTTTTAATTACTTATTCTATTGTTTTTTAATAATTTTTTGATATTGCACATTTCAAATTACAGTCGGGCCTCTATTTAACGAACCTCTGTTCTGCGAATTTCTCTATTTTGCGAATTTTTTCTTGGAACCAAGAACATTTTGCGAATTTCTTCGTAAAATAACCTCCAAATAGCGAAGTGCATTCTCTATTTAACGAACTTTTTCTTGTGATCTAATACTTTTTTCCTCCCTATTTCTCAAAATATTTCTAAACATTTCAAACTTATTCTTTCTTTTAACACATTTTATGGTGATCAATAACCTTGAAGCTGGAAAATGTCAAAGCGAAAGTGTTTGAGCATCAAAGAAAAAAATTTAATTCTTCATGAGGTGGATAAAGGCGTGAGAAAAAGGATATTGCTTTAAAATTTGGTATTTCTCCAAACAGCCTATCAACCATAATAAAAAAATCGTGATAAGATACAAAATTATGATTAATCGGATTCTTGTTCAGAACGTTTAAAAGCATGTGTCTATGAAGATGTGGATGAGGCAGTTTTGAAGTGGACAGTGTGAAAAATAAAAACAATACAGCGATGAATTGCGATGAAGAAGCAGATGATGAAGATGGAAATGATCATGATGCAGAAATAAAAAAAACTTCGTATGATGAAATGCTAAAATTCATTAA
Organism: Araneus ventricosus; assembly: GCA_013235015.1. Lineage (NCBI taxonomy): Eukaryota > Metazoa > Arthropoda > Arachnida > Araneae > Araneidae > Araneus > Araneus ventricosus. The sequence continues at coordinate 7,314 of BGPR01023597.1, read as the reverse complement.
TTTTAATACAAAATTATTTTTTTAATTGAAAATACAGTGTATTAAATTAGTACAGTGTACCCGGACAATGTTTTGTTTTATTCTTGTTATAATCGCAGATTTCTTTTTGGTGGGTAAAATATATAAAATAAATAGATATTAATTTACAAAATAAAGGTGTGATTAATTACTTTTTAAATAATATTTAGTGTTTATGAATTTAAAATCTGTTCTGTGTAGTTTAAAGTATTTTAAAAGGTGAATCTCTATTTAACGAATTTTCCATATAACGAACTTTTTTCGGGATTTAGCGACTTCGTTAAATAGAGGTCCGACTGTATATATAATGAGCTGTCAAGCGAAATAGTTCCTGAATAGAACAAAGATGTCTAAAGAGGACATACGACTGGTAAACCTCGAAAATTTTCGATTTTATGAAAAATATATATAATATTCCCCTGTCTTTTCTGAACAATTTAAAACAATCCGCGTTAAAAAATTCCCATAATTATGAAAGTTATGAAGGAAAATGTATCAGCTCTTCAACGTAAACATTGGATATGGCCATATTTTTAAAGCGCTATATCTAAAAATGTGTTTTTTTTAATATTGCGCGCACGATATCTCAAGAACTATTAGATATTTTTACATGAAATTTTTACCGAACATGTATTTTGCTATGTTCTACAAAGTGAACCACATTTTTGTACACATTTCTCCAAAGAAGTTTTTTCGGGGGGTAGAAAAGTTGAAATGTTAACTATTTTTAATATTTTTTTTCCCAATTGGTATATAAAATAGAAATGAAATTTATATGTTAATAGATTGTGGTTCAGTTTGTTAAACAGACTGTTTGGATTGCTCAGATACCCAAAATATTGTGTTTGGACAAATATTTTATTCGTAATCATGCTCGCAAGGTGACTATCTCATTTTTTCTCCAAAAATTATACCCATATTTATTACTATCTCAAATAAATACACACGAATATGAAGGTTTCAAAATATGCGTACTATAAGAGAAAGAACAGATATTTTTATAGGAAAAAAAGTGAATTTGTGAATTGGATTGTTCCACAGATATAATGCATCGAATTTGACAGTTTTCCACCATTTTTTCGAGGTTTAAGAGTCGTATGCCCCCTTAAATTTTTTTCACTTAAATTTTAGTTTAATAATAGAACATTGAGCATATGTCTATCAAGTGGGATTCGTTTTCATGAAGGATAGCCGATTTTCTAATAGCAAATGACGTTTTCAATCAATTCGTCAAATTTGGCTTTATTTTTAAGAAGGTTTGGCCTTATTTTGCTATTTTGATCTGGCAACCCTGCCCAACATCCTTCCTTGCTGACGCGAACGAGTGAGCTGCTATGAGCTACCCAGCAACACGAACTATCTGAGCTGTAAATATTAATGCTAAATTATAAATATTGTCATCTTATATTGTGCTGTTTAAATATATATCGTTATTCATGAAATTGCAGCTTCTATTTGGGTGCTAAAACCCAATATTGGTGATTTAAGGACTTAGAAGAAACAACCCAGATAGCAATTTTAGTTTGCAGCAAACTTGCACTGCAAATCTGCAAGCTTGCAGCAAGTTTGACACGACAAGAGTGCAAGTGTGAAACAAGTTTGCAGCAAGTTAACGCAAGCTTCGATGTCACTATGGGACGAACTTACAGCAAGCTTGCATTGCAAACTCATTGCAAATTATAGCAAAAACAGAGTACGAACACAACCGGGATAGAACTCGCTATCTATCGGTTCCGAAGCAGACGCGCTAACCATTCGGCCAGTTAAACTCTGAGAGGAGACGATAGATTTCGCTAATACATCGTTCGATTCGATTCGTATACGATTTATTTTAAACTATTTTCTTGATTTCATTAATTTTTGAGTTGAGAATATGATTTGAAGTCAAAGAGAGAGCGAGTTTTGCTAATAACTACGTTTTGTTAGTAGAATAAATTATGAAATTAGAGTTCAAAAGTAATTACTTTAAAATGGGACAAAATGTATAAGTTTATTTTTCAACAAACATTGACTGTTTTTTCGGTTTAATTTTGTTTATAAACGTTAAAATTTCAACATTACGAAAAAGGCGATATAGTTTTCTTTAAAGTGCGAGTGTTATATTTAGTAAAAAGATGGAAAATGTTACAAAAATTTTTTTATAAAAAAAGTTAGTTTTTTTACAAATTATCATTGATTTATTTAATTAATAAAGAGAAGGACGGTCTAGGAGATGCTATTAAAAATCGGATGTTTTTTTTAAGAACAGAGACAAAGATAATTATCTCTTTGTGCTATCTTTGCATCAAGCTTGTTTTGCCAACTTGCAGCAAATTTGCTGCAAGCGAGGTGGCGCTATTTGTCACGGCGAACTTGCTACAAGTTCGCTTCAAGCTTGACGCGTCAAATTGGCGATGACAAGGTAATATCAAATCAAAATCAAACTTGCTGCAAACTTACGTGCTATCTGGGAAGTGCATACTGGAACATTCTTTTTCCATCGCGGTAATTACACGGTGAAAGAGCCTCTAACCTGACTTAGGACTATTCTAGTTAAGTGCTTGCTCAAAATTAATCGTTATTTTTGTTTTTATTTTTGAATAATCATGCCTAATGACCAAAATGGAAACCTAGCACGTGTCGCCGTGAAAGCCCCACCGTTTTGGCGTGCTAACCCGGCTTCGACAGATGGAAAGTCAATTTACGTTGGCCGTTGTGACGTCAAGAATCACAAAGTTCCACCACATTGTGGCTGCTTTACAACCAAAGGAGTTGGAAGTCGTTAGCGACATCATGTTAAATCCGCCGGCAGACGAGCCATACGATTCGCTGCGAAAAAGATTGTGTTCCCAGTATGCCGACTTTTAAGAACAACGATTGAGAGACTTGATTTCCGGTATACAGTTCGGTGATAGAAAACCTTCCCGCCTGCTACTGGAAATGAGGAGCAAAGCAGAAAATAAATTCAGCGAGGAACTGCTGAAATCTCTGTTTTTGCAACGACTCCCAACACACGTGCGGCAAATCCTGGCCATTTCCAACGACAATCTGGATCGATTAGCTGAGATGGCAGACGGCATAATGGCATCTGCTACTGATACTGTTGCTATACAGGCAGTAACGTCGGTGGCAGCTAATTTAGAAAACAACGCTGGTGGAGATCTCTTCACGCCTGTCTCGCCTCGAAGCACGTTCGAGGTCCCATTCCCAGGAATCTGGAAGGCGATTTCGACCTAGATCAGCTAGCAGAGAAGTGGGAATTCCTGCCCACTGCTGGTATCACCTGTGGCGCACCATCTTACACTGATGTATATAAGCCAATATCCGCCTCCGGACATTGGGGCTTCCTTTTGTCTAGTGGTTAGGATCTGGGGCGCGGACCCCAACACCCAAACCACTAGACAAAAGGAAGTCCCAATGTCCGGAGGCGGTTATTGGCTTATATACATCAGAGTAAGCTGGCGTAGCACGGTGCGCCACACACCAATGTTTTAAGAAGAGGGCTCAACAGTGCGTTGCTGAAAACCCAATATCTATAAGCCATTAAAACCATTGCTTTGGATACCTCTAGCCTCGGCCAACTTGTACTTCGTGTGGACGAGTTTTCTGTTTTGTTTACTTATATTAAAAACCTTGAACTTCCGCTTTGAAGATTCCATTGACAACATTACACCGGAATTACTTAGTTAAGGCATTTTAATTTAAACAAACAAAACAGAAAACTCGCCCACATGAAAAAGTAAAGAAACATCATACAGATAGGGGTCTATTCTGGTACCCCCGGTTGGGTTGGGAGACGTCACTTTTCCCGTTGTTAACGTGCGGAAAAAGTGACGTCTAGAGAGAAAGTTTAATAAAGAAAGCCACTGCAACAAAGTTAAAATGTATCTTTATATATGACATGTAAAACCAAATATAATTTACAGAGAAAATATCAGTGAAACATGGCTTTCTAAAAGAGTCCTCCCGTTTCTTTGGATCGGATGGTTGCCGCTTCGACAGCGGTGATGAGAGCAGATCTGAACCCGATTTTCTCGAGCTGGTGCACCGCCTGGATGGAAGTGCCTGCCGGAGAGCACACGTCGTCCTTCAGGGCTCCCGGATGCTTGCCGGTCTCCAGAACCATTTTGGCTGATCCCTAGGGAGAAGAAACAAGATCCATTATGATTTGATTCATCAACGTAATTTTGTCGAGATCAGCTTTACACTGATGTTTATCGCGCCTCGAAAGTTGTGTACCTCGCTGCTATTTCAAGGGACATGATCCATTATGTAAATTCACGATGTTGTTTGATATTCTGAATGGCGTACAATATCGTGAAGATATCACAAAAAATATTGTAGAGCATTTTATGCGTTATTAGGGCAGTCACGTGACTTGTCAGTGGCAGGGTATTCTGGTACTGTTTCGTTACTGCGAATTGGCCTAAGAATTTCCAAGACCCTCTCGGTCGAAGGCAGCGGTGGCCTAATGGTAAGGTTTTCGGCTGTATCAGGAGGGAGTTCGCCGGTCTCCAGAACATTTTGACTGATCACCTGGGAAAGAAAGTCCATATGATTTTGATTCATCAACGAATTTTGTGAGAATCAGCTTTACGATGTTTATCCAGTCGCTCGAAAGTTGTGGTACGACTACGCTGCTATTTTTAAGGAGACATGATCCTATGTAGCACAAGATGTTGTAGATATCTCCAGATGTTGTTTTATTATTTGTAATGCTACAATGTCTGAAGATATCGATAAAAAATATTGTAGAGCATTTTGTATTATTGGGGCAGTCACGTGACTTGTCAGTGTGCAAAAACTTCTAGATTTCTGTAAGGCATGGCTGGTAATGGAGAGTTTCGGCCTTCAGAGGTTGCCGGTCTCCAGAACCATTTTGGCTGATCCCTAGGAGAAGAAATAAGATCTATTATGATTTGATTCATCAATGAATTTGTCAGAACTCACACATGTTTATCAGTCATGCCTCGAAAGTTGTGAAGCATCCCCATGTGCTATTTTAAGAGGACATGAAATCTTGTAGCAAAGATGTTGTTTGATATTCCGGTTGAATGGCGTACAACTATCATCATCACAAAAAATGCAGCAGAGCATTTTGCGTTATGTGAGGGCAGTCGTGGCTGTCCAATTATGCAGGGGTCTATTCGCCCGATTTGGTGTTCCGTTGTTAACGTGCAGACCAACAACTCCAACCAAACCGGGGTACAGAAGAACCCCAAATCTTCCAGATTCCTGGTAAGGCAGCGGTGGCCTAATGGTAAGGTTTCGGCTTCGGTATCGGAGGTTTGCCGGTCTCCAGAACCATTTTGACTGATACCTAGGAAGAAGAAATAAGATCCATTATGATTTGATTCATCACTGAATTTTGTCGAGAATCAGTTTACCGATGTTTATCAGTCGCCTCGAAAGTTGTGACACGCTACGCTGCTATTTTAAGGGACATGACCCTATTAACACAAGATATTGTAAGCAGTGGCGAATACAAGGGGGGGGGCTATCGGGCCGCAGCCCCCCAGAGCTAAACCAAAATTCTTGATTTTATTTAAAACCACTACAACTGTTTGTTCTTAATTTTCATTTAAAAAAATAATAAAATCGTGACAACATTGCTTTCTGACTTGACAGGCTCGAAAATTTTCCTACTTTTCTAGTCATTCCACTTGCACTTGTAGCGTTGGCGTGGTCGAAGACATTTTTTGGCTAGTTATTTCATTGTATTTTTTATTAAATTATCGAAAGTATTGTAGTGTTCTCTATGATTCTTATTGTCAGGTGAGGGAAGTCTGTAAAGTTAAAGTGTTTTGGTTTACATAAGCCTTGAGGTTTGACATTCGTCACTACGATACAAAATTTTTATGACCTCAATCCCAGACCCGAATCCTAGATTCACCACTGATTGTAAGATATCTCCACGGTGTTGTTTGATATTCTGAATGGCGTACAATATCGTGAAGATACCATAAAAATATTGCAGAGCATTTTTCGTTATTAGGGAGTCACGTGACTTGTCAGTGCGCAGAAACTTCTAGATTCCTGGTAAGGCAGCGGTGGCCTTATGGTAAGGTGTCGGCTTCGTGATCGGAGGGCTTCCAGGTTCGAAACCCGATTCCTCAGAAGACCCGCCGTGTATTGAGCCTGTTGCACGTTAAAGCATACTAGGGGGGGTGAAACGTTCTCCTGATGGTGTGGGACGGAAGTTTGGAGGGGGCTGCCACCTCAGGTGTCGTCCTCGTCATCTGACCGTGGTTAAAAATGACGAAGTCCATCCCAAAATAGCTCTCGTGCTGCTACAAAACGGGACGTTAACCCTTTGCCCTCCAAAAACTAATTAGATGCACATTGTAATTTATACATGTAACATTCGCAGATTAAATTCCGTAACAGACTACGCTATTACTTTAATTAGTAACCAAAACAAGTAGTAACGGTCTCGGTAAAATCCTGTCTAAATTGTTGCATCATATGACTTTTGAAGGTAAAGTATGAATGCTAAAAGACTACGTTATTACTTTGATTAGTAACCAAAACAAGTAGTAACGGTCTCGGTGAAATCCTGTCTAAATTGTTGCATCATATGACTTTTGAAGGTAAAGTAAGTATGCTAAAAGACTACGTTGTTACTTTGATTAGTAACCAAAACAAATAGTAACGGTCTCGGTAAAATCCTGTCTAAATTGTTGTATCATATGGCTTTTGAAGGTAAAGTGTGTATGCTAAAAGACTACGTTATTACTTTGATTAGTAACCAAAACAAGTAGTAACAATCTCGGTAAAATCCTGTCAAAATTGTTGCATCATATGGGTTTTGCAGGTAAAGTATGTATGCTAAAAGACTACGTTATTACTTTGATTAGTAACCAAAACATGTAGTAACGGTCTCGGTGAAATCCTGTCTAAATTATTGCATCATACGGGTTTTGAATGTAAAGTATGTGTACTAAAAGACTACGTGATTACTTTGATTAGTAACCAAAACAAGTAGTAACGGTCTCGGTGAAATCCTGTCTAAATTGTTGCATCATATGGATTTTGAATGTAAAGTATGTGTACTAAAAGACTACGTGATTACTTTGATTAGTAACCAAGACATGTAGTTACGTTTTCGGTGAAATCCTGTCTAAATTATTGCATCATATGGGTTTTGAAGGTAAAGTATGTATACTAAAAGACTACGTGATTACTTTGATTAGTAACCAAAACATGTAGTAACGGTCTCGGTGAAATCCTGTCTAAATTGTTGCATCATATGGGTTTTGAAGGTAAAGTATGTATGCTAAAAGACTACGTTGTTACTTTGATTAGTAACCAAAACAA
>BGPR01023596.1:0-24082 GCA_013235015.1 Araneus ventricosus | reverse complement strand
TATGACAATTCTGCACTACCAGGGCAATGGTTCTACTGTATACAGAAAATATGACAATTCTGCACTACCAGGGCAATGGTTCTACTGTATACAGAAAATATAACTACTGTATACAGAAAATACGACAGTTCTGCACTACCATGGTAGTGGTTCTACTGTATACAGAAAACATAACAGTTCTTCACTACCAGGGCAATGGTTCTATTGTATACAGAATATATGACAGTTCTGCACTACCAGGGCAATGGTTCTACTGTATACAGAAAATATGACAGTTCTGCACTACCATGGCAGTGCTAGTGCAATGGACTCCATGCACTTGCGTCACTTTAACTCAAACCGCCATCTGACCATAACGTCATGGATGTTTACTCCATTCTTTCTGAGTAATTGGATATGATATAAATAACATGTATAAAAAGCGAAATGCATGGAAAAGCGAAGAAACGGATATAAAAATAATGTATATCAAAAATTTGTTCCATATTATATACCAGATCGAAGGGTATGTAAGTTAAGTATATGCATGTCTCAACATATCGTCGGATGAAACATTTATTTTTTCTGAATATGCAGACATATCTACATTTCTCGGAAAACAACAAAAACAGCTTCGGATGCCGAAACATGTATATAAATAGCTGGATTAATGTAGGTATGGAAATTGACACAGATATCTCTGAAATATATTGAAATGAATATATGCATGTGAAGATCTAGAACAGATATGGGTATTATGTACGCTGACTGAACATGCGAAAAAATTGGCTTTTTCACTTTCTCGTATACGAAGTATACAAAGAGAAAGTATTGTAATCGTCAAAAAATTCGAACTCGAGATTTTGACGAATCCCCACGTTTTACACCTCCCTGAGTCCGAAAAACACAATTTTGGAATTATGTCTGTCTGTGTGTCTGTGAACACGATAACTCGAAAACTATTAGAGCTACGGGGATGAAATTTGGTATGTGGTGTTTAAACATAATTTGTAGGTTTCTATCAAATTTTGGACAAAATCCGTCAACGGGAAGTCTGTCTGTCTGTCCGAAGTCATGTGAACACTATAACTCAAAAACTTGAATAGCTAGATGGATAAAATTTGGTGCACAGTTTTATCGTCATGAATGTAGGTCCGTATAAAATTTTGGGCCAAATCCGTCAAAGGGTTGACTGTCTGTCCGTCTGTATAATTTACTATTGAAACCAATCCGTTTTCTCCACGCGCATGAATACTAGAAGCAATCTTCTGTGCACGCTAACGGAGCGAATTACGTCAATTTGTCCTTGAGACGGCAAGAGTGAAACCCAACAGTGTGCGATTCTTTACCTAGATATTTTCCAATCACTATAATGAAAAACCTTCTGATAATCATTGGATTCTGGATAACAGTAGGTTCGAATTTTTTTAGCCACGCGGGGGAAGGAGAAACGGCACCTTTTTTGGGGAAGTATACGAGAAAGTTTAGGGGAGAACACTTCCCCTGGTTTCTTTTTTCTTCCCTCTTGACTATATTCCTATTGGAACAGAGCGTATTGTAATCATCAAAACATACAACTTCAAGATTTTGTTAAATTTCCAGGTTTCAGATATCTCTGAATCCACAAAATATATTTTGGAGTTATGTCTTTCTGTCTGTGTACTCGATAGTTCTATAACGCAGAGGTTCCGAACCTGTGATATTGGAATTATAACAGGTTTTTTCTCTTAAAATTTTACAGTAGAATTAGGTTTATGATTACTTACTTTGCCTTGATGGTTGTGTAAGTAGAGAGATAGTATTTCTTCCTGAAATATTGACCAGTAAAATATTATTTTGATAATACGAAAGATTTATATTTACATTATTTTTTTATCTCTCCTTATTTTTAATTTTCTATAACATGTAAAACCGGTCGCAACTATAAATCACTTCCTAAAAGTTTCTTTGAAACAAATTTTCAAATCTTCTTCTTACTCTGTAGGCTTTATAAATGGATATTTTTTTATTTATTTATATTTTTTTCGCTGTCTTTTAGATACATCCAAGTTTCATCGAATGTTGCAACGGTTTTCCATTTTTCAAAAGATAAATGCTTTCTATAAATAGTTCTATACAGAGCTTTTTCAACGTTTGGCAATACGTCTAAGAAATGCGAAGCACACGTATACTTTTAAAAATTGTAATCATCATTTATCATCTTATTTACAGTGGAAATTAAGTAATTTGATTTTTCTATAGTTCTTTGTGTTGTTAAAAATGTAGTTTAAAATTAAGGATTTTACTTCAGAAATATTTCCATAAATTCGCTTCTTTTTTTAGATACGTTTTTGGATTTCTTTTTTTCAGCAGATTTCAGATTTATACGTGTTTTTCTTTGTTACGGATAATTATATTTATTCTGACTACATATGTACTAATTTAATATTTTTTACAACGTTCTCAAATAATAGAGTGGAAATACTTTTCTCCGGAAAAAACGGAATAATCGTTTATATATAAACACCATTTTGTAATTAAAGTAAACTTTGTAGCGTCAAACGATAATTTAGTCTGGGCAAATACGTAATTACTCTAAAAATAAAACTGTTTGAAACCAAACGATCCTTTGTATATTCCATCTAAACGTTCAAAAAACGTACAGATTTACTCTGTATATAAAATATTCAAATTTGTTTAATTTGCAATTGTTTAATTTATTCATATAATTATTTTACTATTATAATTACCAGCTATCGAATGTTTACAAGCTTTATTGGAAGATCTTTATGAAATTCAGAAATTCTGATTTAAATTTTGCCTTTAAATCCAAATTGCAAATTGATATTTACTCACATTTTAAAATTTTATAACTATTTATTGAGCAATAATTCTTCTTAATAACGAGTGATTTTATTTGACTAATTAAAATTATTTAATTAAATTCTTTTATTTAATTATAAAAGAACACGAAATGTACACAAATGTAGAATTTGGCTGAGTGTCCTATACTCGATATGTCTATCAAATGGTTTGTCATTTATGTACGCACAGCCAAAAAATTGTGTTCCAAATTTCTTTTTTTAAAGCGTGTGTTGATTTCACCTATGGGTATCGTATTTCAAAAATTTTGCTTGCTTTGTTTATTTACACTAACATCCTGTTTTCAACGTATATGAAAGCTAGTATAGTGGCCAATGGAAACAGCCCCCCCCCCCAAGATTTTGTCATATTGTATCCGCGAAGCATACGCAATCACTTAAAGAATGGCGCAAAAGCAAAAACGATTATACAATCATGCGTTCCTATTGAAAACAGATCAAAATTACCCTCCTATCAAAAGCACTATATGTCCAATTTAAATCTGTAAAGTCATATTCATAGAAAATACAAGTGGTGCATTTTCAGCCGCCACTACTGTAATTTAAGACGGTTCCTTAAATTCTGAACCACCTTCAAATGACGACCACGTCGCCAGGGTTAGCACTCCTGATCCAAACTTCCAAGCCACACCAACCAGATGACAAATCCAATGGATATAACATACAACAGGTCAGAGTACACGGAGGATATTCAGTGCAATCATTCTCCCCACCATTTACGTGTACACTTATCATCACATAAAAAACCAGCGGGAGTGTCCTCCCCGAAACTTTCTCGCATACGACCTGTAATGTTGGGTAGGTAAACACCCAGTGGGTAGGGAAATATTTTTGGGGTATTTACCCAAGGCCTGGGTATTTTGAAAAAAAAATTATGAATGGGGATTTACAATGAAACATATAAAATTTATGAATTACCAGAAACTTAATATTTTGCAAAAAAAATTGCGTATGTTCGAAATTTTTACGCACGCTGAGGGTACCACAACTTTATTTAACGTTTTTAAGTAAGAAATCTTACTATAGTTATCACACAAGATTTCACCATACCTCTGGTTAATCACAGGCGTCCATCTGGAGAATGTCAGGACGAAGTTTCGTTTCAGGGGGTTGCTATAATTTCCGAAGTGCATGTTTGCCGTTCGCTACAATTTCCTTCGTAGACCGCCAAGGTCGAAAGCCAACCATACTAACTTGAAAGTGCTAAGTGAAATAAGCGAAACGCTCGCCAACACACAGTCGCAATGTGCATTTTGAACTAAATATGCTATTTGAACACGTTTTTCTTAACGGTTTGAAACGAAAATTGGACACAAATCTACAATTAAGGTTGGAAAGCCACATACCAAATTTCCTATATCTAAGTCATTATCTTAAAGAGTTATTGTGTTCATGAGTTTGGGATTATACGGACCCACAGACAGTCAACCCTTTGAGGGATTTGGCCCAAACTTTTATACGGACCTACATTGATGATGATAAAACTGTGTGCGAAAATTTATTCATCTATCTATTCAAGTTTTGGAGTTATAGTGTTCACATGAACGTGAACAAGCAGACTTCCCGTAGACGGATTTTGTCCAAAATTTGATAGAAACCTACAAATTTTTTGTAAAGATCACATACCAAATTTCATCGCCGTAGCTCTAATAGTTTTCGAGTAATTGTGTTCACAGACAGACATAATTCCAAAATTGTGTTTTTCGGACTCAAGGAGGTCTAAAACGTGGAGATTAGTCAAAAACTCGAGTTCGAATTTTTTGACGATTACAGTACTTTCTCTTTGTATACTTTCTATACGAGAAAGTAAAAATCGCATAAAAATAGACCAGCAAGATAGCTGTAGCGAAAAGTAGGTTGCTGATCTATTTTTATGCAATTTTTTGGTCGAAAACGAGTCTCGATTGAGAAAAACTTAACCCTTTCTATGCTGAATTAATCCTAGAAAATGTTTTTTAATTTTAATGTTACATCGTTAAATAAATATTGATGCGGAATAACTCCAGGAAAGCCACAAAAAACCTTTAATTAATTGAAATAACTCAATAAATTTAATTAAGATTTAAAAATTTTCTATTTCTGCCTGCAGCTGCAAACCATTACTTGCTGTTGGAAGTACATTCTTCGTGTTCTTGTGAATACTTTCAGGAGAAACGGTTATATTATGAAGAAATAAAAGTGATTACAATAGTACTTCTAAGCACAGTTGGTATATTAAGTTAAGAAAACCGTGCTTTAGACCAAGAATTTCCGGTACTTACGTATTAACGCCACCGACGCTACAGATTGGCGGTAATGCGCCAATAAAGAGCAATCTTGTTTACAAAAACCGCCAAATCTGTAGCTGCGATGGCGTTGGCGGCACTTAAAAACCGCCAAATTGGCGTTAATACGTAAGTACAAAAACCGCCAAATTGGCGCCACTTAAAAACCGTCAAATTGGCACCACTTAAAAACTGCCACATTGGCGTTAATACGTAAGTACAAAAACCGCCAAATTGGCGTTAATACGCAAGTACAAAAACCGCCAAATTGGCGTTAATACGTAAGTACAAAAACCGCCAAAATTGGCGGCACTTAAAAACCGCCAAATCTGTAGCCTCTGTAGCGTTAATACGTAAGTACCGAATTTCCTATGACACTCGAAATATTTTTTCTTCGCCAGCTTAAACCAACACCGCGCCAACGATCGGCATCAACAAGCGATCACGCCGAAAATTCCAAATCGCCGTTTTCATCTCTCCCGGCTCGTTTTCATAATCGCAGACGATATTCGGCACTTTACTTCTCTCCCCCCATCCCTCCTTCTCCTCTAAAAAAGGGGGCCGACAAAAAAGGCCAGAGGGGGGGGGAAGAGAATCAAAGTTCTTAGGAAGGAATCGTGATTCCGATGCGGGTACTATCGCCGTAAAGAATCCGCCAACATGGAAGCCATTTTGATCGGCAGTTGCCTGCTCTTATAACGTTTTCATGTTTGATTTCCCACCCAAATACAGCCTCCCCCCTTGCCCGATCCACACTTTCTTTCTGGGCACGTTCTTTTGGCGCCTATTATCATTGAAGACATGTCAGCCAATCGTGGTAAAGGTGCATATTTAAAAAAATAAAAAATGGCGATAAAGAAAACGCTGTTGTGGCAGGCGGGCTCGTATGATTGATTGAGCAGCGTTATTTCTGCTATCTTTTTCTGTGTAGCGGACTGGCGGAGACACCGAGTTTGGCGTTAAAAGCTGGCATGTTTTTCAACAGATTTTTGCTGCTATTCAATAGGCAGATGCGGTAATGGAGCCGGCTTTCAACTGCTTTTGAAATGTAATTGATAAGAAAAGTTAGAGTTGGCAGTTATGATGTTAAAAGAAATTACGAGAAAAACATAAATGGTAAAGGAAGAGAGTTTCTTGGTATTGTCGAGTTTAAATATCGTTTCGAAAATTATTATCCTGCAGATATGGGTGTTTTGTTTGTTTATTTCTTTTCATGCCAAACGATAAAACTGTCTTTCAAATAAAGAATTTGGAAGCCTTTCTAGGAGGGAGCCATTTTTTTACTTTCTCGTATACGTAAAGAGAAAGTATTGTAATCGTCAAAATATTCGAACTCGATATTTTGACGAATCTCCACGTTTTAGATCTCCCTGACTCCGAAAACACAATTTTGGAATTATGTCTGTCTGTGAACACGATAACTCGAAAACTATGAGAGCTACGGGGATGAAATTTGGTATGTAGCCTTTAAACATAATTTGTAGGTTTCTATCAAATTTTGGACAAAATCCGTCAACGGGAAGTCTGTATCTGTCTGTCCGCAGTCATAGGATCACTATAACTCAAAAACTTGAATAGCTAGATGGATAAAATCTGGTACACGGTTTTATCGTCATGAATGTAGGTCCGCATAAAATTTTGGGCCAAATCCGTCTACGGGTTGACTGTCTGTAGGTCTGTATAACCGCATCTCCAACGAATCCGCCATCTCCACGCGCATGCGTACTGGACGTAATCTTCTGTGCACGATATTTATTGACTCCTGCTTGGCGCTTTTTTTTTCATCCGATTCTCCATGCGCATGCGTACTGGTATCAATCTGTGCACGCGGAATGATTATACGACTTGTCCTTGAGCCAGCCAGGGTAGAAATCGGTACGCATTTAATCGGAACGCATCTCTTTGAATTTGATTCTTTACCTAAATATTTTCTGATAGTCATTGGATCCTGGGTTACAATAGGTTCGAATATTTTTATCCACGCAGGTGCAGGACAGCACCTTTTTCGAGAAGTATACGAGAAAGTTTAGGGGAGACCACTCCCGATGGTTTCTTTTCTTGTCTTGAACGAATCAGATCGGCAATAGTTCTAGATCACCTTTTGATGACAATTTTCCTTTCTTTTTTGTTTACGGATTGAAAAGAACTTTGGAATGAATAAGAGATAACAGCCTTTGTAGCTGAAAATCCCCAAAACCCCTTTTTCAAATCAAATCAAATCTGTCTTTCAAAACATGACATCCTGACTTTTTTGTGTGAGTCTGTTTTTAAATCTTTCTTCACTTTTCTCCTATACGAAGTATACAAAGATAAAGAATTGGACTTAGCAAAAAATTCAACCTCGATATTTTGATGAACCTCCAAATTTTAGATATCCTTGAGTTCGAAAAATAAAACATTTTTGGAATTACATCTATTTCTCTGCCAGTGAACACGATCACACAAAAACAATATAAGCGAGCTTGATAAAATTTGGCATACAGGCAGTGACGACTCGTGAGCTTAGACACGAGGAGAGCTGCAAAAAAAATGTTTATCAAGAAAATACAATTTTAAAAGCTACTTTATCTCCAAGTAGGCAAAGTTTTTTAATTCCAAATCCAGATGTGAAACTTCCCGCTTTTCAAACGAAGTAAATAATCAGCATATGACATTTTCTATTAGTTTTACTAACCAAAATTAAAGTGAATGTTGATGTGACGATTCCTCTGACGAAATAATAATTATAATAATCGGAGCTCCACATATACACTTCCCTCCTTGACCAGTTCACTCGATAACACTCTTTCAAAAATGAATATCAAATAACTCATGTACAGAAAATTTATTTTTAAGCTAAAACATATTAAATACATTTTTTACTGAAATACTCTAAAAATTTGAAAGATTTAGAGTAGAATCATTTGCTTGAATCTATCGTCGCAACACGAATCGAAAGCGAAACTCATAAACAGCCAATGAGATTGCAACTTGTGTGAGAGTGAGGAAAAAAGAAAAGCATATTGAAAAGAGCATCTTTCTTTCGTTCAGTTGGCTCCGTGCCAGCCAGAGCTGTGTGGACTTTCAGCCCATCTAAGCTAAGGGTAGAAAGAGTTGCTTTTTCTCTCCGGATTTTCTGCTCAGTGAACGGATTTCGGGGGAGGGCAGATTATTTTGCAGCTCAAACCTGCGTTTCTCTTCGTTTGGATTCATTTTATGCTTTTTTTCAATTTTTTATTACTTTTTGCATTTTCGTAAGTCATTGAACTCTGAGAGTGGAAAAGTAAGCAAATAAGATTCAAAACGAAAAATACAGTTAAAAAAATAATTTCAGAGGGCGCTGCATCTCTACAGCCCTAATGGACGAGCCGCCACTGCATACAGGTTTATTACAAGAACTGTAGATTTGTATCAAATTTTTGTCTAAAACCGTCGGCGTGTTAATTGTCCGCTGATCTATCTATTTGCATGTATGTGAATATTTAAACTCAAAAATGCAATATGTCATGAGAGTGATTTTTAGTATATGTTCTTTGCACCAACAATGTATGTAAATCTTTGTCTAATTTTGGACTAAATCCATCAATGGATAGTAGTCAGTCTGTTTGTCTGTCCGTGTATATGCGAAATAAAAAACTCGATCTAAAGATCGAATTTTTTGACAATTCCAACATATTCTGTTTGTAAAGGAGAATTTAATACAATATAGGCAAACGTTAGAGCAAAATATATGTTTTTTTGACGTAGACACATCTCTCCATAGTGGTCTAATGGTGTGTCGGAGATGGAAAAAATTATGACTCTTTTCATGGTATTTTTAAACGCTTATAGCTTCGTAACCCAATAACATAGAGGGTTGTTTTTAGTTTTATTTAATAGACAAAGGTGGGCATTGAAGATTGCAAAAATAATTTTAGAATTTGGAATCACAGTTAGTTACAGTCGAGCTCCAAAGTTGGTGGAAATCGCTAAACATTTTATTGACGTCACAGCGACCGATGCGCGCGAACGCAGACAATCCAAGCACATTTGGCAATTTATTCATCGATCTTACGTTCACGCGAAATATTACTCAAGAATTGTTGAATTACGTCGGATTTCGAGGTAAAGTAAAACGTTTATAGCCCCACAACCAAATAATATAGAGAGTTGGTTTTCATTTCATTTAACAGAGAAAGGTAGACATTGAAGATTACAAAAATAATTTTAGAATTTGTAATTATGGTTTAGTCACAGTCGAGTTGCAAAGTTGATGAAAATCACGAAGAATTTTGATGACGTCAAAGCGACCGATGCGAGCGCACGCATCGGTTGTGAGCTGCATATTAACTGGATTTTAACAGATGAATAATTAATTCATTTCAGATTAATTAATTCATTCAGATTAATTCATTTAATAGAGAAAGGTCGTCAAGCATAGGTCATAGGTCAAAGTCACATAGAGCTACTTTAGTCGCAGAAAGTCACAGTTGAGTAAGGTAAGTCCATGCCCCTCAATCCCAGCGGCCGTTTCGCAGAGTATTTTTTTTTTATTATTATTATTTTTATCTAAAATTTTTCCCACCTTTAAATTTTGTCAAACCGAACTTTTGCTATCACTAAAGTAATGAGTTTTATGATTCTTGGTTTGATCTTTCATTATACTTTGTAAAGGAGAAAGTAAATAAGATGTAAAAATATTAGAGCAAAATGCATTTTTAGGAGCTTTTCGCTACAATTTTGCGCGCTTCGAAATTTTGTCAAACCGAACTTTTGCTGTCATTAAAGTAACAATTCTACTTGCGTTTCCATTAAAAGAGATCACATACAAGAATAAAAGAAGGAACTCAATCATGACAAAATAATAATTCTGATTGCAATCTTGCATAACCGAAAAAAAAGAGAAGATATTGCTGACATTTTCATTTCATTCTTAGAAACTGAAAAATTTTCTTCAATGGAAGCCAAAGAAAAGTTTACTTCTCCCACTTCAGCACCGAAATCCAACCACATTCCTTCCGCAATTTAAGGTATTCGCTGTTGCTCCAATCTAAATATCCATTGCTTTTAAAGATAATAAATCTTGATGAAATCCTTGGTGCGCAATAGCAGCAAATCCAGCAGGAATTTCTGTTTCATTTAAAGAATCTTATGGGATTAACAGTAATTCTTTCCAAAAGGAGTTAATCCCCGAGACTTAACTTCGTAAGTTACTGCGGTCTGGAGAGCAGACAATATATGTCCCCAAGGAAGAGCCCCGGATTAAGTCAGGGGTGGCCGAAGGGGTTGGATTCTTGTCTCCCTAGATGATCTTTTGTTCAGATCTGGACACAAGGCGACTTCCAAGGTCTGTAATGGAAGTCCTTTCAGCGGTTCTGTGACTTCTTGAGATGACTCTTTTGTAGAAGAGACTAATTTACGATGGCAGTAGCTGTGGAATTACATGTCTTGCAGAATTTTCGTCATCAGTTGTAGTTGTTAAAATGTTTTCTTACTAAATCAAGACAGGGTGACTTAAGTCAGTGGTAACTGATGTTTCACCCATGAATAACGAATATGTTTTTCTATTGTCTTAGGATTACAGAGACAGTATGAAATCAAAGAACTTTCTTTTCATACTTTGAGGACTATTTCAAATTAAAAACTCCATAAACAAGGTCTATCCTAGGTCTGTTTCGGTCTCTGGAAGTTTTCTGAGTGGTTCTGTAACTTCGTAAGATGATGCTTTTGTAAAAGTGAGTAACTTATGATGGTAGTAGCAGTGGAATTACTTATCTTGAATATGTGTTAGAGTAGAGGTCATAATTTTCGTCATCAGTATAGTTGTTAAAATGTTTTTTAACTAAACCAAGACGGGTGCTTAAGTCAGTGGCAACTGGTAGTTCATCAGTGAATAACGGATGTGTTTTTCTACCGTTTTAGGATTATAGAGACAGACTGAAATCAAACAACTTTCGTTTTAAATTTGGGGACTATTTCAAGTTAAAAACTGAGGACTATTTCGAGTTAAAAACTGGGGTCTATTTCAAGTTAAAAACTGAAGACTATTTCAGATTAAAAACTGAGGACTATTTCAAGTTAAAAACTGAGGTCTATTTCAGATTAAAAACTGAGGACTATTTCAGATTAAAAACTGAGGACTATTTCAGATTAAAAACTGGGGACTATTTCAAGTTAAAAACTTAGGTCTATTTCAGATTAAAAACTGAGGACTATTTCAAGTCAAAAACTGAGGACCATTTCAAGTTAAAAACTGAGGACTATTTCAAGTTAAAAACTGAGGACTATTCCAGGTTAAAAACTGAAGGTTATTTATTCTGACTTACATGAAACATCGCGTACCACTGGTAGATTATTGGAATAGTTAAAATTTCAAGCTTTCCCATGCTTGATTCGAAACGAATTCATCAAATTATTTATTTGTTTTGGAAGATTTTTCTGTGACATGCGCAACAACTGAAGACTTCTTCCTGGTTACCGACAATCCCTCTCCAAGGTCATTATCGAAGCCAAATATTGTTAAAATTGTGTGCATTATCGTGTCTATTATCAGACGAAATCATTAACCACTTAAAGTATAATTAATTATTTGCCAGAGGTTGAATCGAAATGTTCATTAAAGGCAATCCCATTAACCAACACCGTTTGTCAAATTCTCAAGACCTTGACAGTCCATTAAACTTCCGAAAAACCACGGAAATACAGTTTCCAAGACGACAGACAAAAAGGCGATGTAACAGCAGCAGCAGCGAGACCAGACAGTTATCGAGGCGAGTTCATCTCCTCCAAAGATTCAAGGAAGTCGCGGCAGAATGATGTGAAATATTCAAACTTCCCTATTCTTCGTCGATGCAATTACCTCTTGGTCGTTCTCCATCTGCCTGCAAGGTGTAACTGGAGGTAATCCATCACCAAAATTAATAGCCGCGTTCCGTATTTAGCCCGTCCCCTGGACGATAAGGTTCTCAGTTGGCTGTCTGCGTTTTGACGTGTTTCTAATGATCATTTCCCCTGTGAAATAAATTAATGATTGTATTCCGAGGGCTTCGTTCCGAATGGGGCGATATAATTAAGGCTGCGCTGGAATTGCGCGTGGTGTTGGCAGAAAGTCGAGTTTCGACACTCTTTGGGGGTGTTGCTCGAGCCACGCGTGGCGTGTAGGCATGCAGGACACGTCTCCAGAAGGATGCTGGAGACATGTAAATACGAAGGGTTTTTTTGATGTGGAAACGTTTAGGTGGTGGATTTAGGGTAGGGTGACGCAATATCTCACGAAATTGCGTCATGGTACTGTGTGATGTAAGAATTTTTTTTCTTCCTGAAAATGGCTGTTGTAAGGGCTGTATTGTACCGAGTGCGGACCTATACATTGTAAAAAATATCCGTTTTTTTCCCGGACTTTTTCCGTATATTTGACGGTTTAAAGCTGTTTTGTTGACAAAACGGTTTTTCACCGTTTTTCTCTCCAGCCATAAACGGTTTAAAACCGTCAGTTCAAATTCTATTTTTCGTCATACGGTATTGCTTTCCGTACGATAACTTTCCCTTTTCTTAAATGTAATTTTATTGCATTCATTTCATGTTTTTAATAGGGTTCCATCTCCGTAACCTTAAAACACGTGTTCTGGCAATAGTTGATTTTTCCACCACTAGGTGGCGCCACTAGAGCTATAGTGACTTTAAAACTCAAATAGATTATTTTTACTTTATTTTATGAAGTCTCCGGTGGTCTAGTGGTTAGAGTGACTGCCTTTTATTTCGATGAACGCGGTTTCGATCCCCGGCTCGGAGGAGTTAGAAGTTTTGTCACCATCTTGCATCGAAATCGTCCAAGTAAGTTCAATTAAAAATTATATTGGTAAAACTAATTGAAATTAATAATTAAGCCTTGATTAATTAATATTCCTAATTGATAATACACATCAGCACATTTCAACTCAACTCGAACAGAAGAAGAAAAGCAACTCAACTCAGTCGATGACGTCACTTACTTCGATGACTTAATTTTTACGGAGAAAACTTGATTTCATACGGTAAAAAACCGTTGTGACTACGGATTTACTTCGTAACTTTTACGGTTTTGCACAACCAACCCAGCTGCCAGTTTAAAACCGTAAATTTTACGGGATTTTTTTACAGTGTAGGCCATACAAGTTTCAGCCTCACAGACCATTCCTCCACATTAATTTTCTAAACCAGATACTTTTTTGTATTTTTTAACACTTTATAAGGTCATTTTTTTTCTAGTTGTGGTATAATAAAATAACTTCATTTAGCTTATTGGATGACATTATTTTTTGTTAATTAATTTAATTAATTAATAATTAAGTCAAGACACTTCGTTATGGTTTGAGATGATAAATTGGAATATGCAGGTTTTTGTTTCGTCGAAAAATTTGGCGGCAACTTACCCCAACCTTAAAAAATGCATTTTAAAATTGATGAACTTGGTGGGAAGTATATTCCCACTGCCTTAGAAAGGGTTAATTCAGTTTCTATATAAGCAGTTTTTAATTAATAAATATTATGAGAAACTGAGATAAAAAAAAAACATATAATTATGGGTCACCTTCAGTAGAGTTGGTTTCAGTGTTTCGCGTACAAAAAAATTAAATTTTAAAGTAGAATTTTTTTAACAAAATGATAAAAAAATCATAAAATTTTTTAACAGTATTTAATACTCACACGCAAAGTTTGCTAGGGATGTTGATTTGTGAGCTAATCAGACAACTGTAAAACAAATTGGACATCATTGATCTATATGATCTGTACGAAATTTGAAAATATATAAAAACAAGAAACCTTAAGATTTATTTTATGTCTTTTCATGATGTTTTATGTGTTTTATGATAACATTGTTCTGAAATTTAAGCTATATTTGATCTTAATTTGAAAAAGTTCGAGTGTATGGCTTTTGTAAATCCAGAGAAAGCACAAATTAAAATATTTTTGTAACCTCGTGGATTTTGCGTTTTTTTATCTGTTTTGCGGATGATACTATATTGATACAAAAATAGTTTGGTGGGTGTACGTCAATGTATCCAATAAGCAGGATAAAAAAATAAATCTTTATTCCAGAATATTTTCAGGTAAACTATAAATACAGGTAACAAAACTAAACAGCACTTGCATAAATTAACAACAAAGATTACCATTAAATCTCAGTCACAGCACTTTCAATCGCGATCAATGTTTTATTAGCTCACCAGCTTGCTCTGCTGAACAGGGGAAATGACATCAATACGACGGAAATGACGTAATATCTTAGAAGATTCTTCCCTTTTCTGGTTCTCAGTAGAGATAAGACCGCAGTTCAGGATTTTTCTAGAAAATTCCTTTTATCACCAAAGTCACCACCTTTGTCGCCAAGATTAGCATGTGTGGGATGCAACTTTACGACTTGGTAACAATATTTTTTCATTGATAAATTATAATAGAAATAATAATATCAGTGAATCTAAGTTCCCTTTATTATTTAGGAGTCAATCATTAATTTTTTCGAATCCGTTTTTCATCACTATTTTTAATATTAACCGTTTCTACACGTAATATTAACCCTGCCAGGCATGGGTGGGCATGGTAATAATCTGGTTGTAAGATCTAGGCGTTGAGATCGTCGAATCTTGGGTTCGAAAGTCGATTCCATCAAAGTATATATGAGTCTGCCGGACATGGAATTTGTCGTATGGATGAAATATCCTCATATTTGTGTTGGAAGTTGTCGTATGGATCAACTCTCCTCATATCTGTGTTGGAATTTGTCGTATGGATCAAATATCCTCATATTTGTGTTGGAATTTGTCGTATGGATCAAATATCCTCATATTTGTGTTGGAATTTGTCGTATGGATCAAATATCTCATATTTGTGTTGGAATTTGTCGTAATGGATCAAATATCCTCTCATATTGTGTTGAAATTTGTAGTAGGGATCAAATATCCTCATATTTGTGTTTGAATTTGTCGTATGGATCAAATATCCTCATATTTGTGTTGGAATTTGTCGTATGGATGAAATATCCTCATATTTGTGTGGCTTGAGTATTTGGCAAGTAAGGTGTCTTCCAAGTGATCTCACAAGTAAGGTTTACGAGATTTGACCCCAAATAGCCCTCTTGTTGCTTCAGAAAAGGACGTTAATGAAACTAAAATAAACCCATCGAAATTACAGAAAGAACATCAACCTCACTGTAAAAAGAATATTAGAATTTTGCGCAATAATAAATGCACTTAAATAAATAGGACAACGCCCATGAGAATTAATAAGCCTTCCTGGATCGTATGTAGAATCCAGTAAACAAAAACCAAATATCAATTTTGCTTTCTGTTTGGGTTTTCGAACAGTGCTCTGAAATGGGAATAATCAAAATTTTTGAGAAAAATGTTTAACCCTATTCATAGAAATAAGTTCTACATGGTCCGATGAATATTTCTTCGTATAAATTTAAAAATTCTATGAAGAACAGATGATAGAGTTTAAAGAAAAGGGTGAATAATGAGAGTGAAAATTAATGATTGATTGAAATAATAATATTAAATAATAATATAAATAATATTTCAAATTCTGATCGACATGTAATCGTGGATTTCACTTTAAGATGGATTTTTTAAAATGATCAGATGAATATCTACAACATGGCAATCTGCTTTATACTTAAGGGGAGTTGGAACCCTTATTCCGAAAATGTTAAATTCTCCACTTCGATTGGCTCTCCAAAATCTGTTATAGATTCATGTTTGAAATTGTGTACCTTTTCTCTCAAATCTGGTATAGATTCACGTTTTGAAGTATACCTTTCTGAAAAAATCTGTTGTAGGTCATGTTTAAAGGTGTACTCCTTTTCTCAAAATCTGTTATAGATTCATGTTTCAAATTGTACCTTTTTTCTCAAAATCTATTATTATAGATTCATGTTTGATTGCCTTTTCTCAAAATCTGTTATATAGATTCACGTTTGAAATTTATTACCTTTTCTAGAAAAATCTGTTGTAGATTCATTTCCAAAATTATTGCCTTTTCTCAAATCATTATGAATTCATGTTTCAAAATTGTACCTTTTCTCAAAATCTATTATAGATTCACACGTTTGAAATTTATTGCTTCTACAGAAAAAAATCTATTTATAGATTCATGTTTTGATTTGTACCTTTCTCAAAATCTGTTGTGAATTCATGCTGAAATTTGTACCTTTTCTCACAATCTGTTATATAGATTCATGTTTGAAATTTGTACCTTTTCTCAAAATCTATTTATAGATTCATGTTTCAAATTAGCCTTTCTCAAAATCTATTTATAGATTCATGTTTCAAATTGTACCCAGCATACTCAAAATCTGTTATAGATTCATGTTTGAAATTTGTACCTTTTCTCAAAATCTGTTATAGATTCATGTTTGAAATTTGTACCCTTTCTGAAAAAATCTGTTGTAGATTCATTTTGAAATTTAGCCTTTTCTCAAAATCTGTTATAGATTCATGTTTGAAATTTGTACCCTTTCTGAAAAAATCTGTTGTAGATTCATGTTTTTAAATTTGCACCTTTTTCTCAAAATCTTTTATAGATTCATGGTCAAATTTGTACCTTTCTCACAATCTATTTGTAGCCAGATTCATGTTTGGGGAAATGTGTACCTTTTCTCAAAATCTGTTATAGATTCATGTTTGAGGTATGCCTTTTCTCAAAATCTGTTATAGATTCATGTTTTTTAAAATTACTTACTACTCAAAATCTGTTATAGATTCATGTTTCAAAATTGTACCTTTTCTCAAAATCTATTTATGGGTCATGTTTAGAAATTTGTACCTTTTCACCACAATCTGTTATAGGTCATGTTTGAAATTTACCGTTTCTCAAATCTGTTATAGATTCATGTTTTGAAATTTGTACCTTTTTCTCAAAATCTGTTATAATTCATGTTTTTGGTTGTACCTTTTCTCAAAATCTCTGTTATAGATTCATGTTTGAAATTTGTACCTTTTCTCAAAATCTGTTATAGATTCATGTTTGAAATTTATTCCCCTTTCACAGAGAAAAATCTGTTGTAGATTCATGTTTGAGGTATGCCTTTTCTCAAAATCTGTTATAGATTCAATAAATTTAAATTTGTACCTTTCTGAAAAATCTATTTGTAGATTCATGTTTGAAATTTGCACCTTTTCTCAAAATCTTTTATGAATTCATGTTTGAAATTTGTACCTTTTCTCACAATCTATTGTAGATTCATGTTTTGAAATGTACCTTTTCTCAAAATCTGTTATAGATTCATGTTTGAAATTTGTACCTTTTCTCAAAATCTGTTATAGATTCATGTTTCAAAATTGTACCTTTTCTCAAAATCTGTTATAGATTCATGTTTCAAAATTGTACCTTTTCTCAAAAATCTATTTATAGATTCATGTTTTGAAATTGTACCTTTTCTCACAATCTGTTATAGATTCATGTTTGAAATTTACCGTTTCTCAAAATCTATTTGCTAGCTAGATTCTCATGTTTGAAATTTGTACCTTTTCTCAAAATCTGTTATAGATTCATGTTTGAAATTTGTACCTTTTCTCAAAATCTGTTATAGATTCATGTTTGAAATTTGTACCTTTTCTCAAAATCTGTTATAGATTCATGTTTGAAATTTCTTATATAAGTAATGTACATCTTTCTTATTATACTAAAATTATTTTTTTAAATTCAAAAATTCATTGTTTACAAATTTTTTTGTGTCAAAATTAAAAATGTTAAATTGGCCATTTCGATGTACCTTTCCACAAGATCTGTTATAGACACATGTTTGAAACTTTTTATACAAGTAAATAACACCTTTCTCATTATACTGAAATAAGCGTTTGGATAATTTTTAATTTTTTATAAATTTATAAAATATTTAATTAGACATAGTGAAATTTCACCCTATTTTGACACAAAAAAAATGTGAAAAAATTTTTTGAATTTAAAAAAAAATAATTTCGGTATATTGAGAAAGATGTACTTCACTTGTATAAAAAATTTCAAACATGTATCTGTAACAGATTTTGAGAAAAGATACATAGAAATGGCCAATTTAACATTTTTTGTTTTGACACAAAAAAATTTTAAAAATAAAATTTTTGAATTATTTAAAAAAAATCATTTCAGTACAATGAGAAAGACATACTTAACTTGTATAAAAAATTCCAAACATGAATCTATAATAGATTTTGAGAAAAGGTACATGGAAGTGGCCAATTTAACATTTTCGGAATAAGGATTCCAACTCCCCTTAACTAAAATACCCACCGAATTTCACGTTGACACACAGTAGTTTGGAATTTGAGCCTAGCAGTTTCAATTTATACAGTAGGTCTTGTCTAATTAGAAGCTTACGGATTCCCAATAAAAATTCTATTAATCCGGTTTTTTAAAGCAGCGTTTGTGGACATAACTTATTATTAATTATAATATACAATAAGTAAGTATTCATACATTAATTAATTAATGTAATAAGTAATGATTATAAATAAGTAATAATAATAAATGAGTAATTATTGCAATAAGCAAGTATTACAGACAAATTTTTTATTAACATTGTTCTCACGAGAAATTAATTCATTGGCCAATATTTATCATCTAATCTGCTCATAAAGACTCTTTCAGCAATGAGTTGATCCGGCAGTCGACACCTCTCGTTGGAAACAATATCATCCAACGTACATTCTAATCTTTCGGACGCCACAGAACTTCCGACTAAAGATAACTATTTTTTGGCTACAAAAAAACAGACGCCGTTCGCAGAAAATTTTTTTTATTAGTATTGTTTTTACAGGAAATCAATTCATTGGCCAATATTTATATGTTCATAAAGACTCTTTCAGTAATCTGCCAACCAACAGACGCCTAGAGGAAACGGTTGTCGGCGATCGTCTAAGATGATGAAATTCAAAGCTTTATGGTTTAGTAAATTTTAGTCTAGTCGAACCAAAAATCGAGCCTATCTTCCGACCGGTTTTTTTCCCGGTTTTTGGATTTAAAAAAAATAACCGATTTAAACTGGGGCAAAAAATAACCGAAAGAACCGGTTAACCTAAACAAAAAAGATAGTTTTCGATTTAAACCGGTAGGTTTATCCCATCCCTAGCAATTACTACTAAAAAGGCATTTTTTTTAAAAAAAAATTTATAGTCTTGAAGAATTAACCAAAAAGAATTCGAATTAGAGGCAATATTTGAACAATAATATAAAATTCTAGGTGCAAGATAAAAAGTTTGAATCAGCAGCGAAATTCGATTTAAAACTTTCGTATATCTAATTATAACGAGTCTAAATTTTAACCAACACTTAATGGTTAAAACTTTAACCAAGACTTAATCAAATTACCAACGAATTCGAATTAACCAAGTTCCACTGTAGTAAGTATTTTTTTATATTTTTGTGCATTCGTTTTTCACATCATAATTTGAAAAGGAAGAACATGAACATTTATTTGAAAATCGTGACCATTCCATCGAAGATAGATACCTCAAATTCAGCGAAACTCATCGGAGCGAGCGATGGGTATTCGAGTAATGGAGTCCACAACCACCATGCACATTTTTTGGCGGGAACAGGGCACATCGCATCATTTATCAGGGAATAGTTACGATTCCGGAGAGGAATTCCAGGAAAATCGGGAGAGAAAAGGAGTGTTCGCCGAAAAAGATGAAACCAATTTACATAAACCGGAATGGGAGCTCAATCTTTCTTTCTTTCTCTTTCTGGCTATCTTGGAGGCGAGTTGTTGCCATTCCGCAGGGAAGGAAAAGAACTCTTCCCGGCAAAGAATAAAAGAATAGATCTTGTCGGAAAGAGGAGGGCAAAAAAGAAAAAGAATCTTTCGAATCCCTATCTTCTTACAAAGTATCTCGGTTTGAAATACTGTAACTGTGCAGGTATAAAATTCTACTTGTAAGTGAGAAGATGTTTCTCTGCGTTAAAAACAATGGCGGCATTCGATGAAATCGTTTGCGATATTATAATTGTTCTTTGTTTTTCATTTAAACAGGAAAATAAGCATAGACGACGTTTATGGATTGTATTATTAGTTTAGAAAATGTTTGCTTTTTTGACAGATGTTTGCTGGATTTTGAAGGAAAAGCTAGATTGTTCCCTGAAACATTAGAATTTTAAACGCTTTATTTAATTAGACTTGTTCTTTCTTTGCAAAGATGAATTTTTATAATCGATATTCTATTTCATTCCTGGTATGCTATAGATTTGAAAGAATTTTTTTATACTTCCTTATTCTCGGTGATAATGGACGAGTATTTTACTTACACTAAAAACCTTGACTTTATTTGCATTACTTTTGGATTTCCGCTTTGAAGATTCTATTGACTTATCATTGCACCGGAAGTAGGTTGTTAAGGTTTTTAATGTAAATGAACATAACAGAAAACTCGCCCATACATTATTTTAATAATTTTAGAACTTCATTTTCAGTTAATCGTGAATTAAATTAAATTTTTATTTTGTTGCAATGGCGCTACCTGGTAATGAGTTTGGGAAACATTATATCTCAAGATTAAAAACTAGAAAATAATTAAATGAAATTGGATTTTTCCATAAAACTGCTATTACAGAACTGGATTTTCTAGCCCAAACAACTTCCATTACAAATCTAAGTCGCTTGGTCTCGATCATATGCTTAATTAAAAATTTCTGATGATTGCAGGATTTTCTCTTCATTTTTGAGAAAGTAACAAATGAATTACAAACAGTTTTTTAAAAACACTTTTTTATTAGGTTAATAAAAAGCAGAATTTCAAAATTGAATTATTTTTTGGTCTTTGATTTATTTATAATATTTCATTATTTACATATTATGAAAACTGGAAATACATTTCTTCTGAAATTCACTACCAGGTGGCAGCACTCGTATGAAATTAAATTATTCATTTAACTCACAATTTAATTCTAGAAATATTAAAATAGTGGATTGTCATGAAGAACACGCAGAAAAGAAGGTTTATGTGGAGTTTACGGTACACACAAACTTCGTTCCTCTTAGGATCGCCAACTCTTTCCCGCCAAGAACGGCGATGAGAGAACATTTGATTTGGATGCGTCTAGATGTCTTTAACGAGTGACAAGCGCGCATGCGCACAAATTGGTCTTTTCATCGGTGTTTTGCTTATCAGGCTATATTGCGCCACGTTTCGATTGGACTGTTTTGATCAACTCTTCGATGCGATTGGTCGATAAATTCGAATTTGAATAAAACTTCGTTTGGAATTCTTCGGATTGAACATCGGTTCAGTACCGTGTGTGTTATTCTGTGTGTTTCGTTTCTCAATGAATAAGCGAAGCTACGAGTATTCCGCTATGCTGAAAGCGAAGCCGCTGATATTTTTTAAGTTGAAAAATTTGTCCGGTACACACTTGAAATGCTGCGGTTCTTTGCATGCAGAAATTCTAGTTTTTGGAATTTTTTAAAAAACCTATATTCCTAACATTCAATGAAAAAGCGGAGCTACTAGTTTCCTGCTATGCTGAAAGCGAAGTCGCTGATGTTTCTTAAGTTAAAAAAATTAGCCCGGTACACGCTTAAAATGCCGCAGGCATTGCGTGCTCAATCTCTCGTTTTCAGGTGACGCATGCGCAAGATAGCAATAAAAATCGCACTGCGCATCCAAAACAGTATTTGGCGACGGCACATGAAATTGCGCCAAGAAAAATTGGCGAGAAACAGGTGCGTACCGTAAACTCCACATTTACCGATTTTTATTCAAATTCGAATTTATCGACCAATCACATCGAAGAGTTGAACAAAACAGACCAATCCAAACTGGACGCAATATACGGTGATAAGCAAAACACCGAAGAAAATTCCAAAATTCTAGCACATCTGTGTGTAAAATCGATAGCAAAATTTCATCTTTACAAAACTGAAACAAGTCAAGTTAAACAAAAATTTATAGAAACGAGACTCGGGTATCGGTATTTGTAAGCCGTTAAACATATTGTAGTTAAATGAGGCATTCTGTGCATCTGATATTCGTTTATCTCGTTCAGAGAGATGCTGTTTATTTGCTTCGGCACTTAAACGAGCTGTCAAGTCTGCGCGTTTATGACAGAGAGAATATGACAAATGGTTCTCGTTAATTAATAAATTGGCTTTAATAACCGTTTGGATCCATCAGAAGCTAAACAGAAAGTACATAATTAATTATGATTCGAGTGTTTAATTAAATCATCTGATAACGGACATGGTTATGCGCAAAATATTAATAATTTTTGGCTGTTATAACAATAATCTTGGAGCAAGACTTTGCAATGAAGAAGTAATCCTATGTGGTTTGCTGTAGAGAGACAGTGAAACACGTAAAAAACCAGCGGGAGTGGTCTCCCCTAAACTTTCTCGTACACTCCTAACACATGTGGAGAAAAAGTAAGCTAAAAGGCAGTAAAACGAACGAGCGTCCCTAACGCAGTGGAGAAAAAAAGCTTGGGAATCGGAAGATTTGATGCGAAAGGCGTGGGTAGAAGCGAAAAGGATTAGCGTAAGTAAATAGTGCAATTACGCAATAACGGCCTCGCGTCACTGTGTGATGAGAAAAGACAAATAGGCGATTTGAACAACTTTTTTTCGACCGATTGAAACGAAAATTGGGCACGGATCTACAATTAATTTTAGCAGGCCCCATAATTTTTATTTATCAACGCCGTGGGGTTTACGAGTTATAATGTTTAGAAGTATGCGATTATACAGACAGACAGACAGTCAACTCTTTGGCGGATGTGACCCAAAATTTGATACGGACCTACATTCCTGCTGATAAAACTGTGCGCCAAATTTTATTTATCTAGATATTCAAGTTTTTGAGTTATAGTGTTCACATCAACGCGGACAGACAGACAGACTTCCCTTTGACGGATTTTGTCCAAAATTTGATAGAAACCCACAAATGATGTATCAAGATCACATACGAAATTTCATCCCCGTAGCTCTAATAGTTTTCGAGTTATCGTGTTCACAGGCAGACAGACACACACAGAGACAGACAGACATAATTCCAAAATTGTGTTTTTCGGACTCAGAGAGGTATGAAACGTGGAGATTCGTTAAAATCTCGATTTCGAAGTTTCTGACGATTACAATACTTTCTCTTCGTATACGAGAAAGTAATCAGTTGATGTGCTCGAATAATTAGTGCTTAAAGAATGATATTATTATGTAATGAAAGATTATCACAATCTAAAGTCTTTATGGATGAATAAATCAATCTGAAAACAAAACGATAATAAAATGGATCATTCAACTAAAATTTTTGAAGTATAAGCAGCACGTTTCCACTTAGATGGGACTGATATTTATGGTTGAGAAACGCATTTTTTTAATATAATGTGCAAATATTGGTTCATAACTTTTAAGACTCAATAAAATTTTAAAAACTCTACAATATTACATTAAAGATTAACCCTTTAAGTGGTTCATTTTCTTAGCTATCTAATAAGATGATCCCTTCTGTGTTGGAAAGGGACTGTCGATTTCATTTATCTCTGAAGGTTTAAAAAACTTGAGATGTTTATATATTCTACGTGATTTTTGTGTAAAATTATAAAGTTAATTAATGAATAAATTTTAGTTTTAAGACTAAAAATACGATAATTCGATGCACGAGTATTCTCGGGCTTTTAAATTAAGCAGTTAAAAAATTTTAAGAAGGCTTATATCAAACATATATGTGTAGAATTTATTATAAGACAAGTATAAAACGTTTCAGATAAACGTAGGAGAGTTCGGCTTATCCCTATATATATAAAAGGCAGTGTGTGTGTGTGTGTATTATTATTATTGTGTGTGTGTGTGTGTGTGTGTGTGTGTGTGTGTGTATTATTATTGTGTGTGTGTGTGTGTGTGTGTGTGTGTGTGTGTGTGTGTGTGTGTGTGTGTGTGTGTGTGTGTGCGATGTTTAGACATAAAATATTACCCACAACCGAAATTTAACACAGGTAGCTCTGATGGTGACTCAACGCACCTCGAAGCCAGAATTTTAAAAATTCAATCTAGAACTT
>BGPR01023595.1:0-24082 GCA_013235015.1 Araneus ventricosus | reverse complement strand
GAGCCACCTTTGGAGGTACGACATGTATGTACTTGTTGTATATGCATGCGTGCCACTTGTTTATACGGCAGTGCTCATACACCTATATTCGCGGTTTACTCAGTGTAGTTATTGAGCCGCAGCACCGATGAACGCCTTGTAATACTTATTTAGCATGCGTATTAATGTTATGCTTATTTATGTATGCGTAACAGTATGCTTATTTTAAATATCTGGAAACTCATCGCATATGTATATCATATCAGCATTCTTAATTTGTTCGTGTTATATTTATTAATAGTGGAAGATTCTTTTACTCTATTTAAGGAATTTTCCAGCTGGCGTTGCTCTATACCCTATATTTAGCGGTTTATAAATTAGTTGATGAGACCGCAACTTTGAGTGAACGCCCTTGCGCTCTTATTTATGTACATGCGTATTAACATTTATATAATGCAAATTACATCCGCATATCATATATCATATCCATTCTTAATTTGTTCAGCTGTTATATTTATTAGCTCAAAACCAGGGTCTTTACTCTGTTTAAAGGTTTTTCCAGCTGGCGTTATATGCCTATATTTGTGGTTTTATAGATTAGTTATTGGAGCCACCTTTAGAGTAGACGCCTTGTATACTTATTTATATATGCTGCGTGTATACTTATTTAATAGAAGCGGTATACTTATAGTAACGGTTTATAAATTAGTTATTAGACCTTTGGGATGAACGCCTTGTATACTTATTTATACATGCATGTGTATACTTATTTATATATGCGTAATATTGTATGCTTGTTATATATGCAAAGGCGCTCATCACTTTATCATATATCATATCGCATTCTTAATTTGTTCAGCTGTATATTTATTAACTCAAACAATTCAACACTGCTCTGTTAAGATTTTTCAACTGGCGTTAAATACTATATTTGTGGTTTATAAAGTGTTATTGAATACCTTTAAGGTACCTTGTATACATATTTATACGTACGTATTGTGTACTTATTTATATGTACGTAATGTGTACTTATTTATATATGAGAACTCATCACATATCTTATATCATATCGCATTCAATTTGTTCAGTATTATGTTTATTAACTCAAACAATTCTTTTACTCTGTTAAGGAATTTTTCCAACTGGCGTTATACCTGTATTTAACGGTTAATGCAGGAGAGATTAGTTAATTAGAGCCACCTTTAAGTGAACGCCTTGTATACTTATTTGTACATGCGTAGTATTATGCTTATTTATATAATACCAAGAGCACATCGCATATTCATATCATATCGCATTCCTTAATTTGTTTCGGCTGTATGGTTATTAACTCAGAGTATTCTTTGCTCTATTTAAGGGAATTTTTTTTTTTCAAGCCTGGCGTTCTCTTCACCTGTATTTAACGGTTTATAAATTAGTTAATTAATTACCTTTAAATTGAAGACACTGCTTGTATGCATATTTATACGTAAAGCCAGTATTGTATCTTGTTGCTGCTGTGCATGTGTGTATGCTTGTTGTATATATGCAAGGCCTCATCACTGTCATTTATCATATCGCGTCTTAATTTGTTCAGTGAATATATTTATTATCAAACAATTCTTTACTCTATTTGGAATTTTTTCAACTGGCTATATACCTATATTTAACTGGTTTTATAAATTAGTTGATGAGCCACCTTTAAATTAGACATGTATACTTATTTATGTATTCATATTATTAATACTTGTTATATATACAGGAAACTCATCGCATATCATATATCATATCGCGTCTTAATTTGTTCAATGTATAATTTATTAGCTCGAACAAATTCTTTATATTTGAGATTTTTCCAGCTGGCGTTATGCCTATATTTAACGGTTTATAAATTAGTTGAGCCACCTTTAGGTGAACACCTTGTATGCTATTTTATACGGCCGTATTGTGTATGCTTGTTTATACTATGCGTATTGGTAATATGCTTATTCTCATAAAACTCATCGCATATCATATATCATATCGCATTCGTAGTTTGTTCAGTGAATATTTATTAGCTCAAACCAATTCTTTACTCTATTTAAGGAATTTTCAGCTGGCGTTATATACCTATATTTAACCGGTTTTATAAATTGTTATTAGACCACGCTTTACAGGTGAACGCCTTGTATACTTATTTATACATTACGTATTGTATGCTTATTTATATATACCAAAGTACATCGCGCTTATCGCTTTATATCATATCGCATTCTTAAAGATTTGTTCCCGGCTGTATGTTTATTAACTCAAACAGTTCTTTATTCATTGAAGATTTTTCAACTGGCGTTATATACCTGTATTTAACCTTTGAGGTTTATGGGAATTAGTTGATGAGCCACCTTTAGGTGGGCAGCGTACATGTATTGTTTATATGGCATGCGTAAGTAAATGACATTACTTGTTATATGCGGCGGTATATACACCTATATTTAACGGTTTATAAATTGGTTATTGAATTACCTTTAGAATTGAACGCCTTGTATACTTATTTATACATTACGTAGTAATGTATACTTATTTATATATGCGTATTATTGTGGCACTTGTTTATATAGAAATAAATAGCATATCATATATCATATCGCGTTCATAATTTGTTCGGCTAACATATTTATTAACTCAAAACAATTCTTTACTCTATTTAAGAGATTTTTCCAACTGGCGTTAGCATACCTATATTTAACGGTTTATAAGAGTTAGTTATTAGACCACCTTTAGGTGAACGCTTGTATACATATTTATACATGCATAAGCCAAACAATACTTATTTATATACGTGTGTATACTTATTTATATATACAAGGCTTTCATCGCATATCATATATCATATCGCATTCTTAATTTGTTCAGTGGTATGTTTATTAATGAAACAATTCTTTACTCTATTTAAAGAGATTTTTTTTCCAACTGGTATATACCTATATTTAAGCAATTTAATAAATTAGTTAGTAATTACGCAGCAGATGAACGCCTTGTATACTTATTTATACATTAAGTATTATTGTATACTTATTTATATACTCTGGAAACACATCATATCTTATATCATGCTCGCATTCTTAATTTGTTCAATGTATATTTATTAGCTCAAACCAATTCTTTACTCTGTTGAGAGATTTTCCACGACTGGCGTTAATAATACCTATATTTAACGGTTTTATAAATTGGATGTTAGACCACCTTTAAGTGAACTTGTATACATATTTATACATGCGTGACATTGTATACTTATTTATATATGCATGTGTGTATACTTGTTTATATATACCAAACTCATCGCTTTGTATCATTTATCATATCGCATTCTTAATTTGTTTATTAGTATATTTATTAACTCAAACTTTCAATTCTTTACTCCTCTTTAAGGAATTTTTCAACTGGCCGTTATATACCTATATTTAACTTGGTTTATAAATTAGTTATTGAGCCACCTTTAGAATGAACATGGCAGTGCTTATTTATATATTCCATTGTGTATACTTGACTATATATGCAAAACTCATCGCATATCATATATCATATCGCATTCTTAATTTGTTCAGCTGTATATTTATTAACTCAAACGAAAACAACAGTTCTTTACTCTGACTGAGATTTTCCAACTGGCGTTATATACCTGTATTTAACGGTTTATAAATTAGTTATTGAGCCACCTTTAGGTGAACACCTTGTATACTTATTTATACGTACGTATTGTGTATGTATTTGCTGTATGCGTATTATTGTATACTTGTTATATATGCAAAACTCATCGCATATCGCCATATCATATCGCATTCTTAATTTGTTCAGTAATTATGTTATTAACAAACGATTCTTTACTCTATTTAAGATTTTCAACTGATTATATACCTGTTAACGGTTTTATAAATTAGTTATTGAGCCGCCTTTAAATTGAACGCCTTGTATGCTTATTTATACATGCGTGTGTATGCTCTTATTTATATATGCAAAACACTCGCATATCATATATCATATCTTTGTTCTTAATTTTGTTCAGCTGTATGTTTATTAACTCAAACAATTCTTTATTCTATTTAAGATTTTTCCAGCTGGCGTTATATACCTATATTTAACGGTTTATAAATTGAGTTAGTGAGCCACCTTTAAATTGAGACATGGCATCTTGTTATATGTGCGTAGAGTGTACTTGTTTATAATACGGCCCGGTATAAATGCGCCTATAATTTAACGGTTTTATAGAATTAGTTATTGAGCCACCTTTAGAGTGAACGCCTTGTATACTTATTTATACATTACGTATTATTAATAATACTTGTTATATATGCATGTGTGTATGCTTATTTATAATACCAAAACTCATCGCATATCACCATATCATATCGCATTCTTAATTTGTTCAGTAATTATATTTATTAGCTCAAGCAATTCTTTACTCTATTTAAGAGATTTTTTCCAACTGGCGTTATATATACCTATATTTAACGGTTTTATAAATTAGTTATTGAGCCACCTTTAGAATTAGAACGCCTTGTATATATTTATATATGCATGTGTGTATACTTATTTATATATGCAAAACTCATGTATATCATATATCATATCGCATTCTTAATTTGTTCAGCTGTATATTTATTAACTCAAACAATTCTTTCTCTATTTAAGATTTTTTTTCCAGCTGGCGTTATATCTTACTATATTTAACTGTTTTATAAATTAGGTGGTGTTGAGGCCACCTTTAAGTGAACACCTTGTATACTTATTTATACATGCATGTGTGTATGCTTATTTATGCTTAATACGTAATGGCTATGCTTATTTATATACTTAAAGATAAATCGCATCATGCTTATCATATCGCATTCTTAATTTACAATTCCCAGTGGTATGTTTATTAACTCGAACAGTTCTTTGCTCTATTTAAGGGTTTTCAACTGGCGTTAATACCTATATTTAACGGTTTTTATGGTCAGTTGTTAGACCACCTTTAGAGTGGACATGTACGTATACTTATTTATGCATGCATTAATGTATATACTTATTTATATAAGTAAAGAGCATCCGCATATCATATATATATCGCATTCTTAATTTGTTCGGCTGTATGTTTAATTAACTCAAACAATTAGCTTTATTCTATTTAAGATTTTTCCAAGCTATTATATACCTATATTTAACGGTTTATCAAATTAGTTCATTGAGCCACCTTTAAGAATTGAACATGTGTCTTGTTATATAATACGTAACGTGTATACTTATTTATAATACGGCGGTATATACTATATTTAACAGTTTATATAAATTAGTTATTAGACCATAGCCTAGGTGAAAGACCTTGTATACTTATTTATACATGCGTGTGTGTATGCCATTTATAACCTATGCATGTGTATACTTGTTTATATACTTCTTAAAACTCATCATATCATATATCATATCGCATTCTTAATTTGTTCAGTAATTATCATTTATTAACTCAGAGTAATTCTTTTACTCTATTTGAATTTTCCATTGGCGTTATATGCACCTATATTTCTTGGTTTTCGAGTGGAAACCTGCTAGAGTGAACGCCTTATGTATTTATATATGCACATGTGTATACTTATTTATATATGTAAAACTCATCGCATATCTATATCTATCGCATTCTTAGTACATTTCGGCTGTGCTCTTATTAAACTCCGACAGTGCTACTCTATTTAGGAATTTTTCAACTGTGTTCTTTACTATATTTAACGGTTTATAAATTAGTTATTATTACCTTTAAAATTGAGCACTTGTATACTTGTTATACATGCATGTGTATACTTATTTATGTAGCAAAACACATGTATCATATATCATATCCGCATTTCTAATTTGTTCAGCTGTATATTTGATATCAAACAATTCTTTTATATTTAAGGAATTTTTCAGCTGGCGTTATATGCCTATATTTAACGGTTTTATAAATTAGTTATTAGAATACCCTTTAAGGTAGAACGCTTGTATACTTGTTTATATATGCATGCGTGTATACTTATTTATATGCAGTATATACCTATATTTAACGGTTTTATAAATTAGTTATTGAGCGCAACCTTTAGGTGAACTCGCCTTGCCTTATTTAGCCACATGCATGTGTATACTTATTTATATGCATGTGTATACTTATTGTATATACAAAACTCATCGCATATCATATATCATATAGCATTCTTATTTGTTTTGGTAATTGCGTTATTAACTCCGACAATTCTTTTATTCTATTTAAGGAATTTTCCAACTGGCGTTATATACCTATATTTAATGGTTTATAAATTGGTGGTGACCACCTTCGATGAACGCGCCTTGTATACTTATTGCCATGCGTATTGTACTTATTTATATACAAGGGAAACCCATGCTGTCATATATCATATCGCATTCTTAATTTGTTCAGCTGTATATTTATTAACTCAAACCAGGTCTTTACTCTATTTAGGAATTTTTCCAACTGGCGTTATACCTATATTTGGTTTTATAAATTAGTGGTTATTGGAGCCTGCTTTAGAGTGAACCTTGTATGCTTATTTATATATGCATGCGTGTGTCACCATTTATATACGGCGGTATATACTATATTTAACGGTTTATAAATTAGTTGTTAGGCCACCTTTAAGTGAACGCCTTGTATGTATTTATATGCATGCATTATGCTTATTTATATACGACCAGTAACATTGGGTTTCAAATTAGTTAAGAATACCTTTAGAGTGAACCTTTTGTATACTTATTTATATATTTAATGCGTGTATACTTATTTATATATACAAAACACATCATATCATATATCATATCACTCCTTGAATTTTGTTCAGCTGTATATTTATTATCAAACAATTCTTTACTCTATTTGGGATTTTTTTTTTTTTTTTTTTTTTTTTTTTTTTTTTTTTTACAGCTGGCGTTATATACTATTTAACGGTTTATAAATTAGTTATTGGAACCACACCCTTTATTGAATGCCTTATATGCTTGTTATATATAAAACACATCGTACGTATCCTTATGCAAGTAAAATGGTTTATAGTAAAATTAATTCTGAATGAGCATAAAGCTGTAAAATCTATTAATTTATTATTTTCTGACATGATTCTCTCCTTTCAGATTTTTTAAAGTGTAGATTTTTCTGCGGTAAAATCTGTTTAATTTAATTAAATGCATGGATTAAATTTTCCTCGACGATCTTTTTTGGTTTTTTTTTTAGCTCAGCCCGTTGTTCTCGCCCGGTGGACACCATCACAAAACTTTTCTTTTTTGTATATCTACGCAGTTCAAGTGCACTTCCTGGTTAAATGTGATTTTAAATCAGATATAGCTTAGAATTTATAGATGATCAATGGAAAATTTGAAACCACCTGAGCCCATGTGCGATAATTTGTGATTTATCTATTCAAGCAAACTATGCCTACTCATGTAAATATTATATTAAAGAGATTGATAATTAATTACGTATTAATACGAAACACATGTTTCATGAATTTATCCGGCCTTTCACGAAAAATCTGCGGCGCGGACCCGAACTACGTCTTTCCTAATGTTTTATTTAAATTAGATTTGGTAAACCACATCAATTGACAGTATAGAACTACATTTTCTTGTATGCAGATTAAACAGTATTTACTACCGGTGCGTCCTCATATTTCCCGTAATATTCATATTTTGATTTCAGGTGCAATACAATGTTTCTTTTACGTATTACCAAACGTTCTGTAGTTTCGTACAGTTGAAGGAACTCTGCGTATTATAAATAAAACACATGCGGGTTTGAAATTTCAACAATACCAATTTTTGCTTATATTCTGATAAATATTTTATTGTCTCACTTTGGGTCCTAGTAATACTCGTCTTCAAATGACACTGGAATCAGCCTCTAACTAAACAGCGTTTCACGCTACCACTTTCATAACCTTACATAAAACTAATTCAGCCAACAATCACGCGCATGCGCCCTACACATGTACGATGACGTCTGTTAAAACAAATACTAGCCGACAAACTCTTACAGATATGATCTACCAGTTTTTTTTTTTGGGGGCGCTATTCTTTTCCGCATTATTGGCTTCTTAGTTATTAGCTATTCAAATTGATGCTATTTTTGTTGCATAAGAAAGTTCGACCATTATCACTGTAACCAGCAGGAGCGTTTTCGCGCCGAAATGTTGACCCAGGTATTTTTTTTTTCAATTGTCCTCGACCTTCATCTCCTGATTGACGGATCACCGAATCCAATAGAGTAAATCGAATCAAGAAGATTCCTAATCTCCAATAGTTTGAAATTATGCCTCTTTTCTCTAGTATAAATTCTTCTGCCAGCCCATTGGTTAAGGTCAGATTTAGTCTTTTTTCACAATAAAACTTATTGTTTCCAAAATTCTTATGATTCTTGTAAAACTCTTCCTTAGGACGCAGTGGACTCTGAAAAGTTGATCGATCTGTCAACACCTCCAACACCGACATCACAAAAGGCTACATGTACTACAATGAAAGGAATTCGAAAGGTAATTTATTAGGGTCGTAGTTTTCATTCCATTTTTTAACTTACAGTGAGGAAGAAACCGCACAAAACATATTTTCCCGTCTGTATGTTTAATTGTCGTTTTCTTTCTCTCTCTATTTTCTCTTATACTCGCTGACGTCTTCCTTTAACTCTGAAACTGTTTAACCCTAAACGTGGAGAAATAATTAACCAACATGTGTCACAAGTAGGCATTTACTCTTTATTTATAGTAGAATAGGAAATTTCAGCGTTCAAAAAAATCTTTTAACTGTGTGGTGCGATTTAAAAATAATAATGACGATAGATGGCGCCGTCCGCAAAAAAAAATTATTGATATGAATAACTATAAATACACAAAAGAAGCAATAGATGGCGCCACATGTAAAATAATTCTTACCAACTGATCAATTTATTATTCGTGTAGAAATAAGATTATTAGGAGGAATAAATACAGCTAGACAACTCCATTGAATTCTTTAAATGTAATAAAACGTGAAACCTCGAGCCAAAAAATATTTTGATTCTACTTCAAATTCCATAACAGTCGACTCTCATTTAAATTAATTGTAGCATACTATTTTCAAAAGGTAACTCTGAAAAGATGAGGAAATGAAAGTAAGAATATAA
The DNA here is from genome assembly GCA_013235015.1 of Araneus ventricosus. Lineage (NCBI taxonomy): Eukaryota > Metazoa > Arthropoda > Arachnida > Araneae > Araneidae > Araneus > Araneus ventricosus. The sequence goes on along the minus strand of BGPR01023595.1, from coordinate 14,973 downwards.
GGATTTCAATGATTTTAAAATCAAAGTGTAATATTGAGATAAGAAACAGGCTAAAATCTAATAAATTAAGATGAATTTACTACTACCACAATATAACTACCAGTAATAAAAATAAAACAATACCGTTGCAATCTCCTTTACAGTTCTGGACAGGAAATCATTAAAAAAAAAATATATCTTATCAGAAAGCCTATTTTTTAAAGTTTTCAAAACAATTCTTATTTTTACATCTCGATGATCAGAAGTGAAATTAGAGACATTTTAGTAAAACTTAACGAAAGCTGAAAATAGAATAGTAAACAATACGATAAAGAAGGAATTTTCATTGTTTTATAAAATATATAAATTTTATTATTTATTTTTTTTTTGTTTGTACTGAAATTTTTCCCATATACCAGATACTATTTGAGTAGATTTTAAGCGTGAATTTCTTTTTTTCACAGGATTATTTGCAAATTTAGACAAATTTTCAGTAATTGTAATATCTCGATACTCCATTAAATTTTTTTTATTAATAATTAATTAAGTAATTTTGATAATAAACGTGCAGAAAGCACATAAATTTACTTATAAACCAGTATTAATCCTTCGTATATCTTTCTAGATCGCTAGTATGCATACAAATGTTAATGACTGAAAGAAAAATTTACAAATCTATCAAGGCGGCTGAATGATGAATGGCGATAATGAGTCATGTGAAGCTCAAGAAAAAGACTAAGGAAAATTCAGCACTGAACATTTTTTTTAAAATGAAACAAGTTGGTGTGAAGAAAGAGACTAGTCTACAAGGCAGAACTATTGAAGAAGAGTTGTTTTTTTCTTCTCATAATACATTAAAACATAAACTTTGACTCATTTTCTTGAAATGTGATTTTTCAAATTTTCATTTTCAAACTACGATAACTAAAATTCAATTTAAAATATCAGTCTGAAATTTGGCACACACTCTTATTTATGATACTGTCTAGGGAAAAGACAATTATAGTTAATGATGTGTTTCGTTAAAAAAGGATTATGTGGCACGATGTTTTGGAAAAGGCCAAAATTCTTTAAAAAAAATCCTTGATTTCTACATTTAAACACTTACAGATTGCGTATTTTTTTTGAACATTGCAAAACTTCTGCTTCCCAGAGCCTATCAATAGTTGAATGATTATATACAAAATCATTTTTTTCATTCTAGTCATTTGTTCTTGAACGAGCGAAAAGGATTCAAATTTAGTGCAAAATTCAAAGTTTTTTCCAAATATTTAAAAAAATATTTCATTAATATAACTTTCACCTTGATTTAAAATTTTTCTAAAAATGTAATATAAAATACTGCTAGAATATCATTATTTAGAAAAAGGGCCTCCGAACGTAGTCGGATACCTTAATTTATCTCAATATTAGTAATAAAGATTTTTTAATTCGAACGCATCATCCAAGGTCGTTTTGGTTATTCCAAAATATGTTCAAAATTTTATTTTTAAAACAGTACAAATTCTTTTTTTAGAACTTTAAATCTTCTAATAAACTTTAAAACTAGAACTTTCATTAATTTGACGATGAATATTTTCTGATAGAACTATTTAATTTTTCAATTTTATACTTCAATAAAAGAAAAGGGTATGAAACTCATGAAATCTAACCCAACATTATAAACCACTAATCATTGGTTTTTTACATGCTCTCTTTTATTCTTCTTTAAGTACAATATGAATAAATTGCAGATGTTTTTTCAACTCATGAGCTAAGACTTCAATTCATTTTTTGCAACTTTAACTTTAACATAAAGGCAGCAAGAAAAAGAGTAACAGATTTAACTAAAATTGCAAGACCATGTGCTTAGTGATAATATCTTTATTTATTATTAATTATCATTGAAATTTAAAAATATATTCAAATATGAATAGCAAATGTTTTCTTCATAGAACATACTTGATATTTAAATAATAAATTTAATTACAAAACCAGTTTTTTAAAACACACTTTTATCAATGTATAAACAACAATTTTTTTTTTTTATTTTAAGATATTTTTTTATGTATAATTTTAAGGATCTATAGTTTCTTAAACTCATTACCTGCTGAAACCCCTGTAACCCGGGATCAAAATTTAATTCAATTAACGATTAACTGTTAAGTTCTGAAAATATTAAATTAGAGTTTGAATTATAGCCAGGCAGGCAAGGAATTTCAAACTAACACACCAGAAAAAAAATTAGAAAATCCATTTAAAAGATTAACAAAACTTGCGACATTCAGTTAAAATAAAAAATACCATTCATAGTTCCCCCTTTACACTTCCAATAGAAATAGTTCTTTTCTTTTAAAGGATTTGCAAGATATTAAAAGAATCGGTTATTTATAATCTATTGATAAGCTTCTGGTACAATCTTCAACCATGAAAAAAAGTCTTAAAATGCCAAACTATCCACCGATAAACTTCACTGGCATAACAAGTTAAATAAAACCGCTTTATCGTTCATAGTTCACACTTTACACTTCAATAGAAATAGCGTTCTTTTCTTTTAAAAGGATTTGCAAGATAATAAAAAAATCGATTTACATTTTGCTCCATCTGTTGATAAACTATAATTTTAATCTCTTCAACCATAGAAAAGTCTTAGGCCAAACTATATACCAATAAACTTCATAGCATAACAAGTTAAATAAAACCGCTTTATCGTTCACATGATTTCCACACTTTTACACTTCAATAGAAATAGCGTTCTTTTTCTTTTAAGGAGGTTGCAAGATATTAAGATCGATTTACATTTATAATCTGATGATAAGCTTCTGTTTAATCTCTTCAACCATGAAAAGTCTTAAAATGTAAACTATCACCAATAAACTACTGGCATAACAAGTTAAATAAAACCGCTATCCACGTTCCTTAGTTTACCTTTTACTTCAATAGAAATAAGCGTTCTTTTTTCTTTTTTAAAGTTTGCAGATATTAAAAGATCGATTTACATTTATAATCTGATAAGCTTCTGGTACAATCTCTTCAACCATGGAAAAAAGTCTTAAAATACCAAACTATCACCAATAAACTTCACTGACATAACAAGTTAGAAATAAAACCGCTTTATCCGTTCACTTAGTTCACATACACTTCCAATAGAAATAGCGTTCTTTTCTTTTTAAAGTTTTAAGATATTAAAGAATCGATTTACATTTATAATCTATTGATAAGCTTCTGGTACAATCTACAACCATAGAAAGAACAAAATGCCAAACTATCACCAATAAACTACTGGCATAACAAGTTAAATAAAACCGCTTTATCACGTTCACCAGTTCCACACTTTACACTTCCAATGAAATGACGTTCTTTTTCTTTTTAAAGGATTTGCAAGATATTAAAGAATCAGTTACATTTATAATCTGATGATAAGCTTCTGGTACAATCTCTTCAACCATAGAAAAAGTCTTAAAATGCCAAACTATCCGCAATAAACTTCACTGGCATATGGATTAAATAAAACTTCCGCTTTATCCCGTTCATAGTTCCACACTTTACACTTCCAATGAAATAGCGTTCTTTTTCTTTTTTAAAGTTGCAAAGATATTAAAAGAATCGATTTCCATTTATAATGTTGATAAACTTCTGGTACAATCTCTTCAACCATAGAAAAAGTCTTAAAATGCCAAACTATCCGCAATAAACTTCACTATTTTAACAAGAAAGTTAAATAAAGCCGCTTTATCCACGTTCATAGTTCCACCTTTACACTTCAATGAAATAGCGTTCTTTTCTTTTTTTTAAAAGTTTTGCAAGATATTAAAGAATCGATTTACATTTATAATCTGTTGATAAACTTCTGGTACAATCTCTTCAACCATGAAAAGTCTTAAAATCAAACTATCACCAATAAACTTCACTGACATAACAAGGATTCATCGACAACATCACGTTCATAGTTCCACACTTTACACTTCCCAATAGAAATAGCGTTCTTTTCTTTTAAAGTTGTAGATATTAAGAATCGATTTACATTTTACTCGAAATCTGTTGATAAGCTACCAGTACAATCTCTTCAACCATAGAAAAAAAAAGTCTTAAAATGCCAAACTATCCACCCAATAAACCATGGCATAACAAGTTAAATAAAACCCTTTATCCGTTCCATAGTTCCACACTTTACACTTGTAAATAGCGTTCTTTTTCTTTTTTTTAAGAGATTTGCAAGATATTAAAAAAAGAATCGATTTATTTATAATCTGTTAATAAGCTTCTGGTACAATCTCTTCAACCATGAAAAGTCTTAAAATTATGAGCTTATCCACCAATGGTGTAAACTGCTGACATAACAAATTAGAAATGGTCGCTTTAACATCACGTTCATAGTTCTACACTACACTTCCAATAGAAATAGCGTTCTTTTCTTTTTTTAAAGGTTGCAAGATATTCAAAGAATCGATTTACATTTTATAAATCATTGATAAACTTCTGGTACAATCTCTTCAACCATGAAAAAAGTCTTAAAATGCCAAAACTATCCGCACCAATAAACTTCACACAACAACAAGTTCATCAAAACCGCTTTATCACGTTCATGGTTCCACGCTACACTTCCAATAAATAAGCGTTCTTTTCTTTTAAAAGTTTGCAAGATATTAAGAATCGATTTACATTTATAATCTGTTGATAAACTACTGGTACAATCCTCTTCAGCAACCATAGAAAAAAGTCTTAGATGCCAAACTAATATCACCAATAAACTTCACTGGCAACAAGTTAAATAAAACCGCTTTATCCGTTCATAGTTCCGCACTTTTACCTTCCAATGAAATAGCGTTCTTTCTTTTTTTTAAAGGATTTGCAAGATATTAAAAGAATCGGTTACATTTATAAATCTGTTGATAAGCTTCTGGTACAATCTCTTCAACCATAGAAAAGATCTTAAAATACCATTATCCGCAATAAGCTTCACTGGCATAACAAGTTAAATAAAACAGCATCACGTTCATAGTTTCACTTTACACTTCAATAGAAATGGCGTTCTTTTCTTTTAAAGGATTTGCAAGATATTAAAGAATCATTACATTTATAATCTGTTGATAAGCTTCTGGTACAATCTCTTCAGCTTCATAGAAAGATGTGGAAATACAAAACTATCCACCGATAAATACTGACATAACAAGTTCATCAGAACGCTTTATCGTTCATAGTTCCACACTTTACGCTTCAATAGAATAACGTTTGTTCTTTTCTTTTAAAGTTTGCAAGATATTAAAGTCGATTTACATTTATAATCTGTTAGATAAGCTTCATAATTTTTAATCTCTTCAACCATAGAAAAGTCTTAAAATGCCGACTATCCATAATGACTTCACTGGCATAACAAGTTAAATAAAACCGCTTTATCACGTTCGCGTTCCTTTACACTTCCAACCAAATGGCGTTCTTTTCTTTTTAAGGATTGCAAGATATTAAAGAATCGTTACATTTATAATCTGTTGATAAGCTTCTGAACAATCTCTTCAACCATAGAAAAAGTCTTAAAATGCCATTATCCACCAATAAAACTTCTGTATCAAGTTAATAAAGCTTTATCACGTTCTGGTTCCTCACTTTACCTTCAATGACGTTCTTTTCTTTTTTTAGAATTTTGCAAAACATTAAAGCATTGATTTACATTCATAATCTGTTGACTATGTTGCTTCTGGTACAATCTCTTCAACTATAGCAAGTCTTAAAGCGCCAAATAAACATCTCTGGCATATACACATATCATTATTAAACCTCATTTACATGAATTCTTACTCTTAACAAAAATATTAGAGTTTGGAAAAAAAGATTTTCTTTGTTTACTACATGTTTTTTTAATTAAATGCTAAAAGAATCATTCTATATCATAAATCAATGTTCAGAAAACCGCTTTTTTTATCAGGTCATTCTAAATTATCTACATTTAGCAAATAATAATCAACTTGAATAAAATAATCAGTTTAAAAATTATAAATAATCTTTGCATTTACAGCATTATAAAGATTTTAATTTATTTATTGAAATGAATAACCTTTACGTAGAAGAGAAAATCAAGAACTAGGTTTAAAAGTCAACAACAATATCTTACAAATATATTTTAACACAAAATTCCATTATGGATGAAAACAAACAAAAAAAATCTTCTGAAATATTTCAAAACTGAATGTGTTTTAAAGCGTACTATCATTATTTTTTTTGAGTGATTTTGATTATCTTGTAACACTTTCTTAGAAATCACTTTAAATCATCTTACTAAGAGTATTAAAATTTTTTTTATTGTATTTTGGGTATTTACACCGATTTTTTGATATTAAGGTCTAATGTACACACACGATTTGTGCCATCAATTGGTGTCAGCACCGTTCCGGCATCAGGTGCTGTGTAGAAGTATTGATAGCGGTGCATTGCATGCATACCTCCAGACAAAGGCTGCGCTGATAAGATAGCAAATAGCGAACGTTTTGCTTAGCATTTTCCCGCAGGCGTCGGAAGGAAATCAGGACAAATTGGACCTGATGCGTGTCCGACTCGCATCACTTTGCTGTCGCTAATTGATAGTCGACACCGCTCTCGGGTACACATATCTTATTTTTATCGCTAATTGATTGTCCGATACCATCGGTACATATATTATTTTTTGTCGCTAATTGGTTGTCCGATACCGCTCCGGGTACACTATCGTATTTTTTGTCCTTCAATTGATTGTCCGATACCGCTCCGGGTACACATATCGTCTTTGTCATGGTGATTGTCGACACCATCAGGTACACATATCGTTTATTGTCGTATTGATTGTCCGACATCGCTCCGGGTACACGCAACGTATTTTTTGTCGCTAATTAGAGTTGTCTGACACAGCTTCTACATCGGAAGGGTGTCTTGGAAATAACAATAATGACAGTTTTTATCAAGCGAAAGAAAAGAATTTTTCAGAAAGAAATAACATTATTACATTTTTTCTTTTACAGATGTAGTTATAAATGTTAACGCCCCAAAACTTACCTGGTTATTTTCTTGTTTTTAAGCTCCACTGGTGTTTCGTATTCAGTAGTCGTTTATAAGCAACTTGAGGAAAATGGTCAGTATATATTTAATTTAGTAGATATTTTTAGAATTTTTTAGATTAATTATTCTTTAAATTTTGAAATTTTTCATTTTAAAAAATTTTGTCAGAAATATTTTAAATAATGAGAGGAATTCAAATAGTCGACTATAAAAACAAACAATTTTTTGCTTTATTTCAAAATTATCTATAATAAAAAATTAAAAATACAATTTCTGTCAAAGTGTGTTTTTTCAGTTAGAAAATAAATTCAGTGAAGGAATATTGATTAATACTTTATATGTTGTTTTAAGAAATTTAGTTAACATGTCTATTATATTCAATTAGGTCTCTTAAGATTTCAATGATTATTGAGTACGAGCACTTTGTGAATATTTTGCAAGTGACAATAACAAAACAGTTGTAAATGCATCAAGTACTTTGTTTTTATATATAATTGTAACATTTAATAAGTAACATTGGCATAAATTTATAAAAGTTATTAAGTTGGAAAAGTACGTCTTTATAAATTTTTCAAAATCATACTTTTGACAAAACGCGTAATGTACAATAACTGTCCTTAAACAACTGTCAAGATTTCTGAAAGACGTCATCAGGTAGAGGCAGCAATGTAGGAATTCGTGATTCAATTCCGTTTTGTAACCATGGAAATGCCAAACATTATCAGTCTACGCTCAGCAATATAAAATTACATGTATTGGGTTACATTCCAGTTTTATGGTTGTGAGCATAAATTTTAAACGAGCAGTCTTCTCCTAAACTTTCTCGTATACGTCCCAAAGATTCTGTTTCCCCTCCCCGTGGATGAAAATTCAGACCTATTGTAACCCATAATCCCAAGCGGCTATCAGAAGGTTTTCATTGTAGATTATAGTAGTGTAAAATATTTGCGTAAAGAATCAAATTCAAGAGATGCATTGAATTTCCACTCTTGCCGGCTCAAGCTGAGAGAGAGCCACTCCTTCTCTGTGGGCTCCAGAGACAAGGCGACGTAATCCTTCCGCGTGAACAGGGATTGCTACCAATTACATATGCGCATGGAGAAAGAATTCGTTTCAAAAGTAAACAAGTATGCGATTATACAGATCGACAGACAGTCAACCCGTTATTGAGATTTGGCCCAAAATTTTATACGGATACATTCATGACGATAAAACTATGTACCAAATTTTATCCATCTAGCCTTTCAAGTTTTTGAGTTAGTGATCACATGAAAGTGGACAAACAGACCAGTGGATGGAATTTGTCCAAAATTTGATAAACTATAAATTATGTGAAGAGATCTACATACTAAATTTCATCGCCGTAGCTCCTAATAATTTTCGAGATATCGTGATACAGACACATAATTTCAAAATTGTGTTTTTCGAACTCAGGAGGTCTGAGATGTGGAGATTCGTCAAAATCTCGCGTTCAATTTTTTGATGATTACAATGCTTTCTGTGTATGCACTTCGTATACGAGAAAGTAAAAATAGAATAACGGAAGGGATGAAGGAAGACCTGGGGTGAACGTTGGGAAATTTTTCTTTTTTACTTATACTCTTCTTTACCTATTTCTTTACATAAACTACCTGGCCGCCTGCTATATCGTTAATACTGATTTGACCATTTGTTGTCAAGTACCCAGATAATGCTTAACTAGGAATCAAAGGCGTCACTGACAGATGTTTCGGAATAGAATGATATAGAGTATTAATTGCTACAGAACGTAGCATTCATTTTGTGTATCGTGAATAATCAAGCTCATCAAAACAACTTTCAACTATACATTGTACCTATTTCTTTACATAAACTACCTGGCCGCCTGCTATATCGTTAGCTAGATTTGGAACTACATTGTTATAGTACTTGCAGATAATGCTGCTTGAGAGATCGAGCGTCACTGACAGATGTTCAGATAGGAATGATATAGGTATTAGTGCTACATGAACGTAGCATTCATTTTATTGCATCGTGAATAATTAGGAAATCAATATGTAAAAAGAAGCCATCGAAAAAACAAAAAAAAGCAAACAGAAGGAATCCATTCTATTCCATTTTTTAAGGACTAAGGACTTTATTCGAGACTGGATTCAACTGGATTTTTCTGTAATAAGCTTGAATTACTTATGCAAACATAACTCTTAGTCCAGGGGAATTTCTCAAGAATAAAAGACAAAGTCTATACATCAAAAAACATTATTTCGAGAAAGAGGGAAAAACAAAACACAAACGCAAACCATTTTTTTTGTTACGCCTCTGATTAGCACCTGAAATAGGCTAAAATACACTTGAATATTGCGAAAATTGCATTTAGGCGCACTCAACATTCGGCGCGGTATAAGTATTGCTTGGCCGGAGGCTTTCGTGAATAGAAAGGACAGGAAAGAGTGCCATAATGAAGAAACTTGAAATTGCCGACTACAGAAAATAATGATCTCAAGTTCAATTTTCCTAATAACTAATTTATAAACCGTTAAATATAGGTATATAACGCCAGTTGGAAAAATTCCTTAAATAGAGTAAAGAATTGTTTGAGTTAATAAATATACTTCTGAACAAATTAAGAATGCGATATGATATATGATATGCGATGTGTTTTGCATATATAAATAAGTATACACACATGCATGTATAAATAAGGCTACAAGGCGTTCACCTAAAGGTGTAGCTCAATAATCAATTTATAAACCCGTTAAATATGCAGGGGTATGAGCAACGTCAGCTAAAAAATTCCTTAAATAGAGTAAAGAATTGTTTGAGTTAATAAATATACTACTGAACAAATTAAGAATGCGATATGATATATGATATGCGATGAGTTTTGCATATATAAATAAGTATACACGCATGCATATATAAATAAGTATACACACATGCATATATAAATAAGTATACAAGGTGTTCACTCTAAAGGTGGCTCAATAACTAATTTATAAATCATTAAATATAGGTATATAACGCCAGTTGGAAAAATTCCTTAAATTGAGTAAAGAATTGTTTGAGCTAATAAATATACAGCTGAACAAATTAAGAAATCTAACTTTTTATACAGTCCCCTGTCGAATTAATCATATTAAGTAAAATATACTTGACTCATTAACATTTTTAACAGGAAAAACTCCACACTTCTGCGACTCAAACTGACCGAGTTATGAAGCTTTGAATACCACTGTTTTAGATAATTACAGACCGCAGAGAGGCCTCAAGAAAGATCTCGACGAGGTTTCTCGAGAAGACCCTTGATTGGCTTAAAATATCGCCATTCAAAACTTCATAACTTGTTCAGTTAGTCTCAGAGGAGTGGGACTTTCAAATGCTAGTGTGCCAAGAATATTTTTCTAAATATGACTAATAAGTTAAGGGGTCCGTATAAAAATTTAGACTTCGTTATTTTTTTTTTTTGGCATTACATTTATTGTCTCAACAACATAAAATATAATTTTCTACGAATTTAAAGCATTTGTCCAGTTGAAAGTATCTGCCTATTTCTCTCTGCAATTAGCTTGGGTCAAGGTTAGATATTATTTACTATATATATAGATTTATAGCATTACCTTTTTAAGTAGTTGGGCTTCTGTATTAGCAACTTGAGCGTTGAACCAGTCTAATGTTCCTTTCTGAAAAAAAACACATTACACTGTGTATTAGATTAAGTAAAACAAAAGGTAGAAAACCCCTTCCAAGCAAATGATATAATTGAAAGAATTCATATTATTAAAATAAATTGTTTAAAAACTGCATGGATAGATCACGAAAAAAGATTCTTGGAATAATAGTTAAAAAATATCACATCATGTCGGTTATTTTTATATAACTTATAGTCAGTTGAAATTCAAGATGACAGACGTAAAAAAATGCTGGAGATGTATCACTGACATATAACGAAATGTCTATTTTTAAGAAGCTTAGTAAAAAACTATAAGAATGTAGGGGAGAGTGGGTACTCTTGATTCTGGCGCTATTAGTTCTCTTTTCTAGTGGACAGATTCTGAATTATACTCCACTAGTCAAGAAAAAAGAATGGTCATAGTGGCTGTGTTGTTGCTGTGGTCTGTAAAGGTTTATTTGTTTTAAGACGTCAACGCTCTAATGTTCGTTTGATTTTAAACTTCCCTTACTTAAAAATCCTTACATTTATAAAAACTATATTTAGTCCAGCTTATTATAAGTTTAATAAGGATTCATCCCTATCAAACAATAAGGATTTACTCCAAGAATATCTCGGTTCTATATCTGTTTTTATAACCTCTGCACTCGGGGTAAAACCGGGTACTCTTGATTCTGGTGCTATTAGTTCTCATTTCTAGTGGACAGATTCTGAATTATAGTCCACTAGTCAAGAAAAAGAATGGTCATAGTGGCCCTGTTGTTGCTGTGGAATTTACTGCGTCTGTAAAGGTTTATTTGTTTTAAGATGTCAACTCTCTAATGTTCGTTTGACTTTAAACTTCCCTTACTTAAAAATCTTTACATTTATAAAAACTATATTTATTTCAGCTTATTATACGTTTAATAAGGATTAATACCCTATAGAACAATAAGGATTTATTCCAATAATTTCTCGGTTCTATATCTGTTTTCATAACCTCTGCACTCGGGGTAAAACCGGGTACTCCAAGTGGCGAAAGACCGGGACAGTCAGTATAAATGATTTCTCCAATTAAGACGATAAAAACACATCAGCCGTTGTTTGTTTATATTTTAATGATGTATTTTCAAATTTAAATAAAGAAGAAGAGTTAATCCATTGTAAAAACTACCTTAGTTGCGCCCACGAAAGCTGCATTGGCGCGGAAGAAGAAGACAACTGCTTCACATGTAAATTTTGTAACTAATATTCTTAAATTGCTTTGTAAAATAAAAATATCTGTTACTCTTCCACTGAAAATCTAAATTTCCCGATTTACCATAAAGTTAACATGTGTATCCGGTTTTTGCCCCACTAGTGGTGCAAAACCGGGTAGTTTGATTTTTTTTAATAAAAAATAATTTATAAAAAAGTAATGAAACTGTGACTTTTCAGGAAAGATATACTGTACTCAGATAAACAATGAGTATTTTAATAAAATTTGACAATCTCTATGTCGAATATTTTAGCTCCAATAGGCCTTCGAATCCCGTTTAATCCCACGTTCTCCTAAATAGTTTTCATTTTAAATACATTTGTCATTCAGAATATTTGTTTCGCTGGTGTTTAATACTGAAATCTGGTCAAATGTACCAGAAACTTCTAAATATATTTGGACCAGATTGATCATATTTAACTGGACATAACACAAGGTGCATTCGAAAAGTTCGGTGAATGGTCTCATAGTTGAATAACCGCGCTGGTTCGGATGTTGCGCTCACGCTGACGCAGTGAGAGACATGGCAACTAGTGCCCCCTAGCGTCCAAATCACGACAGTTAAGCGCAAGTGCGCGCTACGACCAATTTAAAGAGTGATTGCGAGAAGGCCCGTCACTGCGAAATGGAGCAACGCGTGAATATCAAGTTTTGCTTCAAATTAGGCAAAACGGCGAAGGAGACACACGAAATGTTAGTGAAAGTGGACGCAGTGAATAAAAAGTGTGTTTTTGAGTGGTTTAAACGCTTTAGAGACGGAAAGGAAGACGTCAAAGATGAGCCGCGTTCGGGTCGACCACCAACAAGCACAACTCCAGACAACAATGAACGAGTGCGACGGATGCTTGCGGATGATCGACGGCTGTCTTTGAGAATGATGGCAGAAGAATTGAAGATAAGCCTAGACAGTGTGAGCAACATTATTCACGAACAATTGCAAAAGCGTAAGAAAAAGGTCTACGCTTTTCCAACATTGCGCAGGTCCAGCAACGTGTGACAACGGTGCTTCGAGCGATACCGAAAGAAGCGTTTGCTGACAGTTTCCAGCAGCTGTGCAACCGATGTCAAAAGTGTATTGTAGCTAATGGTGATTACTTCGAATGCCAGTAAAGGTATTTTGTTTGTATACATTGTTTTCTTTATTTTATGAGACCATTCACCAAACTTTTCGAACGCACCTTGTATAACGTGGCATCGAGTTAGCCATCCTCATATTGATTTCTTCGTAGTAAACTCTGAATTAAATTCAATTATAGGGTTGTCATAATTAAAGTTTGCTTATTCAGAAACTCTAGAGCCAGATTTATGGCACCAAACGGTCTGTAAAGAAAAAGAAAATATTCGTAAATATGCGGTGCTGCTCCAATTTCTATGTACCAGCTTTAGAGCTACAGTAGAGTCTCGATAATTCGAGGTGGACGGGACCGAGCCTACATCGAACTATCGAGTTATCGAGATCATAAAATTTAATAAATAAATAAATGGAAATAAAAGCAATTTTTAAATTTCAGTGTAGTATATTTAAATGAAAAATGTACTTACATATTATTGCATTACTGCTGATAGCAACAGGTTAATTATATCTTTAAATAATTGTCAATTGTTTTTTGTTTAAACACATTGCTCCTATATATCGATCTTATATATATCCCGTTTTCTTTGGGAGGGGGCATTTCTGCAGGCGGCTTCGGGATGCGCAGTGGACATATGACCCGTCGAACAACAATAAAAACCAGATGTAGTTATTTTTTTGTATGCGTTAGTCATTATTTTGGAGCTAAACGGATTTTTTTCACTAACTCGGATTTATGGAAGACTCGAATTATCGAAACTCTACTGTATTTGAATTACCGAAATGTAACTTTATCAACAATGAAATGAATTTTCTTTGATTTATTTAACAAAATATCTGCAAAAACCATCTTAGATATTAGCGCAGCGACCTGTTGACGAAAATTTTAACTATTTTTTTTTCTCTTTTTGTCGGTTTTCGGAGAGCGCTTCACTTACACTACATGCTAGTTAAATTTTATTTCGTTCGGAGCCATAGAAGAGCTCTAGCCCATTCAAGGGCAGTGGTTTCTCGTCGGAACCACCCTTTTATGATCTTTTTTTAAATCCAGACGGTAGTCTTTTGACGATTTATTAGAAAGAATGCACTTCTAGTATCTAATAAAGAAAATAGATGGCAGCACCAATTCTATTTTTATCCCTGATAGATTTATAAGGTCATTAACATTTCTTTTACGAAAAATATAAATTGCTTGTGCCCCTGAAAGGGCTAGAGCCTTCTGAACACCAGAACTTTAATTATAACAACCTATTATATCAGATGCTTTTAAAAAGGCGTAATAATATGTGGCATTGAATTTCGCGTACGTCAACTTAATTTTTCACAGACTGTAGTAATAATTTCTGACATGTAAATAGTATTATATATTTATATCATTTAACAATTCAATAACAATCGTCATTAAAAATAATATTTTTATACTAATTATACCGCTATTCAATATATGTAATTAAGTCGTATGTATCATTCGGAATAACGTTTTGTAATAAATATTATAATAATATTACTAAAAATCAATAAATTCACAACTACGAGATGCTTTCGACGTACTTTCAGACTACACGTTATTTCTACATGCAAATCATGTCTGAATGGACAGCACCACCTGAACGCCTTTTGGCCATGAAGAGAAGAAAGACACCTGCAATACAAAACAGATAGTTAATAACAATTAGTAATTTGGCCTGTTATTACGGACATAAAATTTTCGAGTCACTGGCAATTCCGAAGAACGCCAGAAAAGTCGATATTCCAGCACAAAAATTCGATACAAGGTACACTGCTTCATAAGATAAAGTCCAAAACAACATATACACAATATCATATCACAATTTCAAACTTTCCTATACACAATTTCAAATTTTCCTACGCACAATTACAAACTTTCCTATACACAATTTCAAATTTTCCTATGCACAATTCCAAACTTTCCTATACATAATTTCAAATTTTCCTACGCACAATTCCAAACTTTCCTATACACAATTTCAAATTTTCCTACGCACAATTCCAAACTTTCCTATACACAAT
>BGPR01023594.1:4648-24082 GCA_013235015.1 Araneus ventricosus | reverse complement strand
AACGCGGAATTATGTCATCAATCAGGAAATTATGATAGGGTTGTTTCCAGTGGTATCTTTCGATTCATGCATGAAATGTGGGCTTACAAAAGAACTGTTGCGGATTGTGAATCAAGGTCAGTTTGAAGAAAAAGAAACGGCTCTATCTACTTACTTACTACGTGAGTTGACTACAGTCACAGTTAATCACGCCACCGCGAAGAAAGAAATTCTAGAATTTCTTTTTTTTTTTTTCCTCGGAGGGGCAGTTCTTTTGAAGGGAACTTTTTTAGTAGGGTCTTAAGGGAGGTAAGAAGGAAGTGCCTTAACCTTGGAAGCGAAATCTGATATAAGCAATCATTTACTTTTTGGAACAGTTTGGAAGTGCGTTGCAGACAACTTCAGAAGTCCCGCAAATTACGCCCAGAGAAGATGTATTTTGCTTTTTTTTTATTTTCTATCTGCGTGTGATAAATTGTTTCTCTAAGTGTAGTCATTAAATGCTTTCAATTCTGCTGTGTTCGATTTCCGGTGTTTTCTTGCAGAAAGGTAAAAACAGGATAATGGCGACATGATGCTAAATAATTTCGTTTGAATCAAAAATTCGATACATTCTTATTTCGAAGTTCTACTTCTGGTACTTCATTGCCTAGGCAAACCATCATCATAACATTTGTAACAAATTGATGCAAGCTTTTTACAGGGTATGCACGGGGATTGGACTTTTATACCATACAATGACAGTTGATGCAACATAATCATCACTTTAAGGAGTATTAAAAGATATACATGTAATAACCTCACTTAATTTTATTTCAAATTCTAATATTATACATTTAAGAATCTTAATGTATTCCAAAATCACTTTTCTAAAACTCCAGTTTCGTTCTTTTCCCGCGCTGGAGGTATATTAGATCTCTCGTTTTGACATATTTATTACTAAAAGAATATTTTAATCGCTTTCACGTGCCCACCGAAAATAATGACGCGTCTCCTTGGCGCTAGAGTTTTCCCCCTAAAACTCTTACGTAATTTATTAAAAATACCCAATATTCCCTTCACTTTGATCGCGTGTCAATATGCTATTCCCTTATCTGAGAGAATACAGGGATTTTGCTGTTCACTTTTACTTGTAACCTTAACGGAGATGCACGTATACCCACCACTTTCCTATATTTTACTTAAATAGTTTGATAATGAAATAAGAAGTAGTTATCTGCTCGGTCTGTTTATTTCAATGTCTACAACCACGAAAATCATTTTATACATCTATATTATAAAGCAAAAAATACATTTATTTGTCGGTCTGTCACAAGAACTCCTCCTAGACGGTGAACTGCAGCGACATGACATTTGCACACGATATTCTGGAGCACATTTCTAGGTCAACGGTGCTATTTTCAACTTTCAGAGTTAATTAGTTCTTAAGATATTTAAATAAATAACGAAAATTAGCCGTTGTTAAGCCTAATGCTTAGATGTTTTTTGCCAATAACTTCTGAAATATTTATTACAAGAAAAGTATTTTTACACAAACTTAAGGACAAAAAAGTTACCATTTTAATGATAGTTATTCCATTACCGTACAATATTTTCTCTAATTGTAATTAAAGTTTCAAAATTTTATTTTAACGCAACTTTTAACAATACTTTATATTCTTATGAATTTAAACTCAAGCTATTGTTTATATTTTTCATTCACGTGCATTTGCCACTGTTAAAGTTGATATCAGAAAAATATTGTTTTCTTCGGTCATTTTTAGTTCCAAGGCAGAATTTTCATTTCCGGTATTACGTCGTATGTAAAAATTAAGCCAATTTTTGACGTTTTTTTTCTCAGGTTTTTGCCAAAAACTTCTGAAATATATATTCCGCGAAGATCATTAATGCACTATCCTAAATAGCAGAAGATTTTCTTTTTACTGATTTGAATTTAAATGCCATACGTTCTTTCCCCCTATATTTAATAAAAATTTCGAAATTCATTTCAAACACAATCTGTAAAATTGCTTTATATTATTGTAATTCAATTCTAACGGATTTATTGTTTTATCAAATCCTTCGTTCCCATGTTTTTGCCACTGTTAAAAATTATGATAAAAATATTGCTGTCGTTGAAGATTTACACAAAGGCAGAATTTTTGTTTTCGTTTTTATTTTGCAGCGTGTGCATCTTTCAATTTATTTACATAGTAATACAATGACGTTAGTTATTTACTCTCTTTATGCGATGCGCCATTTAATATTTGTAAATTTTTAAATGATCCCAATGAGCAGAGCATGAAATTCGTTCAAAAGTTATTGAGTTCGGTTACTACCGAAAGGAGAGAACCTAAGGAGAAATAGAAGGACCACTCCGCAGTGCTTCTGAGATCAGGCACCCAGATACAAAAAGGAAGAGAAAGGTACTTCGGGTAATGGTAATAAAATCCAGGATGTGAAGCAGCTTCTGTTGTCGCCGCAGCACTGACGAGGAAGAAAACAATTCAGTATCATGGATTATTAGAATCGCTCCAGGTGGTTAAAAGGCCGGAGACAAAAAGAAAAAAGGGTTTGAACTGCTAATCGAGGGGTCAGATAACAAGGTAGTGGATGAACGAAAACCGAAAGTCGCTGCTGCGAAAAACTGTTTTATTAAGCTTAAAATATTATAAGTAGACTTGAAAATATTTCTAAACCGAGCAACTCCGGGTATATCAACTAGTATTGTTTTTAATAAAAACTAAGAAAAAATCTGTTGCACATGACTGGAGTAACTCTCAGGTAATCATGTATCGACGTGAGTTTTCGTGGACACTTTTTTGGGGTGTGAAATTAGTTACCATATTCGCCACAAACGTCTGATAATTTCAAAGTTTACTGCTTAATTAGTGGCTATTGAAACTACCGAAATGATAGATCCTGCAAGCTATCCGTCAAGTTGCATATAGTAAAACTTTATAGCGAAACTTCCTTTCATCTAATTCTGTAGTGATTCCAGGTTCAAAAACAAAGTTACAAAAAAAAATTCAAGGCTCAGTACGAGTGAACACACCTGGTAAAAGCAGACTTCTAAAGGCAAAAGCTTATAATACATTATTAATATTAAAATGTCAGATTCAATCCGTTGGAGACAAGGTTAGTGAAAGGAGATTGATAAGAATTTTCAATAGGTTTCATTAACAGGTTCAAAAATGCAGCAACTAGAGATTTTTAAGTTGTGACACATTGGTATTTAAAAGTTTACTGATGCATTGGAAATTCCAATTTGCAACTTTTTTATTTCAAATTCATAAGGCAAATATCACTCTAATTTGAAAGTGAGCCATGTAAATTAGTATGGAGTTGTTGTTATTTTGGACTATTTAAGGATTTCACTGCGATTCTTAAAATGTGCCTAACTCAAAAAAAAAAAAAAAAAAATGTTGAGTTGTTGCCTCCTATGCGATTTTCATGTATTATTAACCCCCTGGCCGTACAATCGGCCATTATGACCATTAAAATACATGTTAAGTGAACGAGTATTCAAACGATTTTTCTGTTAGAGAGTTAATATAAAAATTAAAAAGAAAAATAAGTGTTAGAACCAATCCTGGTAAAAGAAAGGGAAAAAAAAACCTTTCATCCCGTGTCTTCTATGACAGTATGTTCACCTACAAGGACATACCTACCAAATCCCCAAAACAGCATCCTGTTTCGATATCTGTATCTTTATGATCAGGAACGGTCGAAGTGCAGACAAAAATTCCGGTTATTTTGATAATTTTAAGAAATATTGCCACCATTTTTTAATGTCGGTAACCATCTGACTTTCGACAACCTTACCAGGAAAACGATCTCCGAAAAAATGGCAGTCATGAGAACAATCTTAATAGCTCCACAATCGAAGAAACAGCATCGGAAAGCAGATCACTTAAAATTTGAGCCACCGGGTCATTAGGCGAATCCATCAAGGTTTTTTTTTTCAAAAGCGAAAATAGTCACTTTTCCCCCCCTCTATTTTCGGTTTCCGTCCACGAGAAGTTTACGGCCCGTCATTTCAACCCAAAATACCTTCCTACAAAACCATCATCCGAAAATAAAAGTTTAGTGCCGCTGAACCTGTTTTCCAGTGCAGTGGAATTTGTAACATTGACCTACAAATTTATCGACTGAATCGGTTGTTGACCCCCTTAACTCGGGAATCTTTGGTCTGGGCGGATCGGCGCGTGGCAGATTCTGAACTGCAGCAAACAGGTGTTTATCTAATCTGGCAACCAAACTGTCCATGCAAGGGTTGCTTAGTTTTTTACCAACTGCGTTGCATTCTATAAATAAATAGAACTTGCGCTCTCATCCGATGTAAAGAAAATTTTTATTAACTAAAATAAGGTGATATTCTGAATTTAAATGGCGAATCCAGGGGGGGGTTGGGCTGCAGCCCCCCCCAGAGCCGGGCCAGAATTCCTGATTTTATTTAACATCATTACAACTGTTTTTTTCTTAATTTCTCTGTTTAAAAAATAATAAAAACGTTTCAACATTGCTTTCTGGCTTGACAGGCTCGAAAATTTTGCTACTTTTGTAGTCATTCCACTTGTACTTGTAGCATTGACGCGGTCGAAGACATTTTTTGGCTAGTTATTTCGTTGTAATTTTTATTAAATTATCGAAAGTATTGTATTGTTCTTTATGATTCTTATTGTCAGGTGAGTCAAGTCTGTAAAGTTAAAGAGTTTTGGTTTACTTTAGCCTTGAAGTTTGACATTCATCACGACGATACAATGTTTTTATGACCTCCGGGGGGGGGGGCCGGGGCCCGGAATCCTAGATTCGTCACTGGCGATGCTCAAGATCTTTTTTTCCTCCGTACCCCTTGATTACACGTTCATTTTTTTTGTACCTTTTACTGTTATGCCCCTCCCAACCATTCCAAGTTTTTATTAATAATTTTTAGGGCTTAAAAGTCAAATGACTCGAATTAACTTAATAGCACATCGTCGTTTAACAAGCAACACCACCTATCTCAATTTTTTACTTTCTCGTATACGAAGTATACAAAGAGAAAGTATTGTAATCGTCAAAAAATTAGAACTCGAGATTTTCTCAAATCTCCACGTTTTAGACCTCCCTGAGTCCGAAAAACACAATTTTGGAAATATGTCTGTCTGTGTGTCTGTGACCACGATAATTCGAAAACTATTAGAGCTACGGGGATGAAATTTGATATGTGGTCTTTAAACGTAATTTGTAGGTTTCTAGCAAATTTTGGACAAAATCCACCTACTGGAAGTCTGTCTGTCTGTCCGCGGTCATGTGAACACTATAACTCAAATTTGGTACACAGTTTTATCATCAGGAATGTAGGTCCGTATAAAATTTTGGGCCAAATCCGTCAAAGGATTGACTGTCTATCAGTCTGTATAGTCGCATACTTTTGATCGGAATAACTTCTGCATGTGGCCTTCTAACCTTAATTGTAGATTTGCGTCCAACTTTTGTGTCAGTCGGTTTAAAAAAAGGCGTTCAATTTCTATTTTCGCTGTTTTCATATTCTACGACGCAAAAAAAAGGCCCAGACTGATCTTTTCTCACTGCGAAATTGTACACATGCTCAAGACTTTGACGTTTCGCTTATTTTTCTCTCCACTGAGTTAGGGACGCTTGTTCGTTTTAGTGCCTTTTTGTTTTTTTTCTCTACATATGTTAGGGAGTATACGAGAAAGTTTAGGGGAGACCACTCTCGTTGGTTCCTTCCCGTGTTCCAAAATTTTCAGTTTGGAAACGATGTGAATTGCCTGCTTAATCAAAAACACCGGCAGGAAAAAGTGTAGCGCAATGTTCTTTCAAAGGAATTCATAAATATGCACTGTGGGGAAATGGGAAAAAGAAATTTTGTTCGCATGCTAGTAAGTTCAAGGTTGAAAAAAAGAAACAACAAAATAAATTCGAAATTCTAGAATAAGCAAATGTGAATTATTTAATCACCATTAAATCTGAACTTAGATAAATAAAAATTAATCTAATCAAACATCAAAAAATGTATAAACACAAAGTGATTATTATGGTTCGTATATCTGAAATTCGATACATGAGCTGACCAATGTTTCTTTAAGTGTAAACTAATTTTTCATGCTAATGATTAAGTAAAAACTAAAGAAGATAATTTTCGACTTTGCCGTTTCTTTTTTATTTAATTTCTACACGTGGTAAAGATGGCCCTGAATTCAAGGTCTCGCCGATAAAACAGTCCTGCCCGAAATTAATTTGAGGATTCTGACAGGGTGGAACTTGAAAAATTCCAGATCCTTCTGGCTCGACGACGGGGAAAAAGGAAGGAAAAAAAAAAAAAAAAAACGCGAAAGTGGCAGATGAAAATGACATCATCGAGCCAGCGGAAGAAAATGTTTGAAGAGGTTCATGTGAGCAGACGATTTTTTTTCGCGAAATCCTGTGGTTAACCACTTTTGGAATTAGGTGTGATTATTCCTGTTTGTGCGTTAATAAGATTTATGTAAAATTGTGATAAGCACTTTTATCGTGGGAGTCTGTGGCTACGTATGAAGCAGAAAGATAAAAATGAATACTTTTTTCTCGGAAAATAACATCGAGTGGAATAATTATCTGGTTGTTTATTTAGCCATGTAAAATTAATATCTGTAAAGATTAACAAAATTTGTTTAAAAAATGGGCAATTCTCGTACAAAGTATTTCTGAAAATTATATTTACGGAATAAAATAAGAAAAAGATAAATATAAAAAAATTAGATGAATAATATTAATTCAACTAAAATATTGTGAAAAAGATAAAAAGAACATAACTGTAACTTCTCTTATTATTCAGGGAAGTTTAAAGTGACCGACTATTCGTCCCTGCTCCGCTGGAAAAGTCTTGATTTTTGATTGTTTGTACTGCATTGAATAATGTCCCGGCTTGCTTTGTTTTTTAATTGAAGTATATAATTTTTTATAACATTAAAAGCAAATTGATTTATTTTTAAACAGTTAGCTTCTGAAGAATTCCCACCATTACCATTCAGAGCATATTGTCATCCTCAATTATCAATGGGGTTGAGTCAATTGACTTTTAAAAACATCAAAACACAATATTTACGCTTTTTTCCCTGTTTTTAAGAATTGACTATTACATTGGTTCTGTATTTTTATTTTTCTATTGGTATTTTTATTACTTGCATTTGTATTATCTGAATTTTTATTTATTATTGTCCAATAAAAAATTCATCCAACTTGAAACCCCGGTACACAATTGGATGTCCTGGATTACAGTTAAGAATACATCTGGTCACTTTATTTAAAATCATATCGGATATTACTTAAATTAGTGAAGAAAAAAAATATGCCACTAGCAAAACATTTAAGGTGCTATCTCAAAAAAATATAAAAAGGTATTCTGAGTATGTGTGTTAATTTAACGTTCCATAATGTACACATGACGCTTAAAATGAAAAGGTATTTAAAATTAAATGTTTCGTAGTAAAGATTCAGATTGCTTCATTCCATGATCGTTTTGCAAATATCCCGCCGGAAGACAGAGGTGAACGTCAGACCGTAGGAACGGCGGCGTGTCAAATTAGCGGCTGTACTTTTTATAACTTCGAAATGGGGAATGCCTATAATTAAGAATGCAATAGATAAGAAATTGCCGATTCGACATTTTAAACAGGATTGCGAAGCACAAGGAAAAAAAACCGATCCAGCTAAGATTGTGGAAGTTTCAGTAACTACTTTGAAAAGAGCGGTTCGAAAAGAATTTATGACATGCATAAATCCTCAAGAAGGATTTCGTATAATTTTTTTATATAATCTACAAAATGCTAGAATCTGCTATCTGTCGTATTGTTTTCAGAAATAAACATACAGTGGCTCACATTTGTTTTTGGACACTTGTGTTTTTGAAACTTACTTTTAAAAGACATCATCTAAATATTATAGAATTTACTTCAAAATTTTTCATATAAACTTTCTTTTGTCGATAATAAAACCTATATATTGTAATAGAAATAAATTCAATACCTTTTATTTAAAAAATTAATTTATCGAGAAAGTGTTAAAAATAATCTCACATAAGTAATTGGATACTTAGAACGTTCAACAAATGTAAACAAAAATTTGAAAATAATCAAACATTTTAATACTTTGTTGGGTATCCTTTAGCTGAAATTACACTTTTAATACGTTTTGGTATACGTTTTCAACTAGTATTTTTTACTTTTTTGTGTAAGTATGTTCAATTTTGTTCCATTCCTCTGTTAATACTGATTTAAGTTGTTTTTTCGAAGAAATATCATATTTTCTTGTTCTTTTCTCTAGTTCATGCCTCACATTTTCAATTGGATTTAAAACTGGAGAATATGGTGGAGTCTTTATAACTTTAGGACAGTTGTACAGCAGCCGTAAGCGAACATTTAGGGCTGTATGTTTGGGATCATTATCTTGCTACAACTTGAATGTGTTTTGAATTGTTTTTTTGGGCAGATATTTTCAAGTTTATTTTTCAGGATACTTATATTGGTTCATATTATTTTCATTGAAATTAAATTTTCCATACCAGACTCAGCAAAACATCAGAAAACCATTATGCCTCCACCTCCATGTTTGACAGTTCGCAATAGATTTTTCGGATTGATCTCTTCGTTGGGCTTTCTCTTCACACTTATTCGCCCATCAGACCCAAATATGCTAAATTTTGATTCATCCACAAATATGAAGCTTTCCCAAAACGATATATCTTTATCTACCATGGATTTTGCAAAATCCAGACGTACCTTTCTTGTTCTTTCATTAACGAAACATTTTCTTCTGTCAACTCTACTGTTGTACCCATATGATCTGATAACTCCTCTAGCCGTTTCAGGGTTTACTTTTATTGCAAATCTTTTTTCTAATTCTGTTGTAAGTTTCACTGCACTGAGTCTTGGATTTTTCCTGATTTTATGCATGATAAAGCTTCATTTCCTGGGAGTCACTTGTGAGGAGCTCCTGATTTCAATGCATTTTCAACAGTTCCACGTAGTTTCCATCGTTTCATAATGGCAAAATCAAATGAATGACTTACTTTAACAAGTTTTCCTATAGTTCTGATGCTTTTACCATCTTTAAAATGTTCTATGATTAAATTCATAATAGAATTTGTTGTAACTTTGTAGCGCCCGGCCATGTTTACTTCAAATATAGAAATGTAAACAAAAAAACTAGTTGAATCCATGCCAAAACGTATTAAAAGTGTAATTTCAGCTAAAGGATACCCAACAAAGTATTAAAATATTTGATTATTTGCATATTTTTGTTTACATTTGTTGAATTTTCGAAGTGTCCAATTACTTATGTGAGATTGTTTTCAACACTTTCTTGGTAAATTAATTTTTTCAAAACAGGTATTGAATTTATTTCCATTACAATATGTAGGTTTTATTATAGACAAAAGAAAGTTTATATGAAAAAATTTTGAAGTAAATCCTTTAATATTTGGATGATCTTTTTCATAAGTAAGTTTCAAAAACACAAGTGTCCAAAAACAAATGGGAGCCACTGTATATGAAAGTTTAAAATATTAAGAACTCATAGAAGAAATACTAATTTTAAAGGGTTGTTTTAAAAGACATAGCGACAGATTAATTTCTCAATTAATTCTTTAAGGAAACTTAGCTATGATAAGGAATTTCGATAAATGTGAAATTAGTAGAAAATCTTTTTATTAAAATAATACTTTTTATTTTCTTGTATTTACATGAAAAGAAATATTTATCTCTATTTGATTTCTTGCTGTTGCCAACACTATTTCAATTTATTCATTTATTACTGCACAGAGTTGTAACTTTTGCTACAAGCACAAGCTTGACATTGTTACTAGTGCTACAACAAGAAGAAAAACAAATTGTACTGTTTTACAAACGTTTGAATTTTTAAATAAATTCTTATTATGCAAGCTATTTTTTAATTCGTTTCAAGTACTTTTTAATCATGAATAATGAAAAATGAATTCGTATTAACTTCTGCTACATCTTTCTTATCTAGACAACATAATTCCACGTATGGTGAAAAAATAACATTTCAGGTCAACCGAATGATGCATTAGAAATTCAACAAAGGAATTTATTTTCAGTCTTAAAAATAAAGTCTTGCAATCTTTGATGTAAAATGGATGCAATTAGTTAAAACCTTCCAGACAGC
This sequence comes from Araneus ventricosus, assembly GCA_013235015.1. Taxonomy (NCBI): domain Eukaryota; kingdom Metazoa; phylum Arthropoda; class Arachnida; order Araneae; family Araneidae; genus Araneus; species Araneus ventricosus. The sequence goes on along the minus strand of BGPR01023594.1, from coordinate 13,954 downwards.
GGTTGTCTTGTTCTTATCATGTTTTTATCAGAATTCTAAAAGAATGGGAAATAACAAAGTTGTTACACTTCCATCATAAAACAACGGAATTAAGTTAGTAAGCGTCAGATCCCAGAGCATTAACAATGTAATAGACTAATTTGCCCACAACTTATCTTTGAACAGCTAACACCCGTATCACCTACTTCCAGCATTAACTTCAACCGAAACGATCTTCCTGAATGAAATCTGCTAATGGCAATGTCAAACTCAGTCACGAAGTTTTAGAATAACATATTGCAGCCATTTTCTTTGGACGGAATCAATGGAAACGTGATACGTATGTTCGTTTTACTTCTAGTTGCCAGTCCTAGTTAAAACTGTTCGTGATGGACAGAACATTTTGTTCTTAACGTTTTGGGGATGATTCTAGATGCCCAAAATAAATCAACATCGTATCTGTCAATGCTTTCTTTCAAGTTTGTTCTTTATTCCATTCTTGGAAAATAATCAAACGATTTCTTTTTGCTCATGACCGTAAAATTGGAATTTTGTGAGATAATGAGATAAAAATAATGCGTAATTAGATAGTGAGTGACGTATATCTCTCGCATCAAGATAATGCCACTGACGTGTTACGATCGAAGGGCATTCGATGATTTTTTTGTTTTTGAATAAACTGGTCTTCCGATTCAGCGATGAAAGATTCGAAACTAAATTAACTGCGAAATATGTTTTTAAATCTGACAGCGTAAAAATAAGCTAGATTAAAGATAAACATGTGGCATTTGGAAGTTTTCTTTTCAATGATTCCTTGTTGTCTGAAAAAGAAATTGCTTTTTAATATAAATATTCTTTAGATTTTTCGAAAAATAATTAATCTAATTTTGCTCTTCAGTTTTGTTTAAAATTAATTAACGAAATTATTTCTTGCATACGTTTATAGATAAAATTAACAACTAGTTCTTGAACAGTTGTTACACAGAGCATACAGAATATACACAGTTATGCTCTGTGTAACAACTGTTCAACTATAGAACAAGTATTATAGTAATACTTGTAATACAAGTAAGTAACTATAGAAGAAGTAACTATAGTAACAAGTATACAAGTATAGTGCATTCAACTATAGAGAACAACTGTGTAACTATAGAACAAGTTAAACAGTTTTGCTCTATATTAGTGAAAGTTTAAATTAAGTGCAGTAAAGCACCGTTTATACGTCTTTCAAGGGACAGACGTAAAACGAGGTATAAATGAAAAGTCGTAGAATCGAAATTTTAATAAGCAACTTTAATTATAACAAATTTAATACTACTCTTGCTAATGCATTTAAAAGTATTAAAGTTTTTTAAGATAGTACTAGTATAATACTGCATAGTATGGAAATCAGCAATTAAATTTTAAAATTAAATATTTATCATAAAAGTGAGAAAAATCATACTTTCACTGCATATATTGAGTACTAATTATATATAAGTAATAATCTCAATTTTATTTCAAATTCTAATATTATATATTTTAAAGTCTTAATGTATTCCAAAATCACTTTTCTTAAATCCAGTTTCGTTCTATTTCCTGGAGGAAATTAAATCTCTCGTCTTGGCATATTTATTACTAAAAGAATATTTTAATCGTTTCCACGCGCGCACAAATGGCGAAATCAGCGACCCCTTGCATCTTCCCTAAAACGCTTACGTAATTTATTAAAAATAACAAATATTCCCTTCACTTTGATCACGTGTTATATTGTTATTCCCTTATCTGAGAGAATCGGGGATTTTCTGTACACTTTTACTTAAAACTTCAACTAAGATGTTGGTACATCCGCCACTCTCCAAAATATTTTTATAATAAAGCAAATTGGTTAACAACTCGGCTGTTTTATGACTACAACAACGAAAACATTTTATATATCTTATACGATTTATGTGCATGCAGGTAGCTTAATTTTAAAAAAAATCTTTAATCTTATTATACGTTTACTAAAGGATTTATACCCTATCAAACAATAAGGATTTACTCCAATAATTGCGCGGTTCTATTTCGTTTTCTATAACCTCCGCACTCGGGGTAAAACCGCTGTACTCCAAATGGCGTAAGACCGGGACAGACAGTATTGATGATTCCTCCGATGAAGACGATACAAACACATCCGACGTTGATTATTATTATTTTAATGTTGTATTTTCTAACTTAAATAAAGAAGAAGTGTTAATCAAATGTAAAAAAATTCTTAGCTGTGCGCAAGAAAGCAGCTGTGGCGCGGAGGAAGAAACTACATTACATGTGGATTTTGTAACTAATATTCCTAAACTGTCATATAAAGCAAAAATGATGTCAACTTTTCCACTGAAAATCGAGTTTTCCTAATTTTTTATAGCGTTAACATCTGCACACGGTTTTACCCCACTATGGGGTAAAATTGGGTACGGGTAGTTTGACATATTTTTTATAAAAAAATAAATACCATTGATAAAAAAAAAAGTAATGAAACTGTGACTTTTCTGGAAAGATATATCGTACTCCGATAAACAATGAATATTTTAATAAAATTCGACAAGCTCCATGTCGAATATTTTAGCTCCAACGGGCATTCGAAACTTCCGCTTTCCCCATGTAGTAGCATCCCGAAGGCTGGTCGACCAGGTGTAAGGCCGGGCCCTGCGCAGAGCTACCTCATGTATAGAACAGAAACTAAGGTATTGAAACCTCGTTGACTTTATATGCTGTATTCTCAAACCCACAATGAAAAACGCAGACAGAGAAGAAATAATAATAAATTATTGTTTCCTCAGTAAAAATAAATTCAGAGTTCTGAAAACAGGTTTCAACATGGAAAATTACGTTATATGCATTTTAATCATTTGGAATATTCTGTCTGCGAAAGGAATACCGCTGAACCTATTTATTTATTTTCATCTTTTTGCGAGTTTTTTTTTTGTTTGTTTGCTTGCTTAATTTAAGTAAAATAAATAATTTTTTTTCTGACAGGAAGGATGATTCAAACAGTGAGATTATGATTTTTTTTCTGTATTGAGAAATATCACTCACCAATTGATAAAAAAATATATGAAAATGACTAGAATAAAAGCAAAAAAAGTTATATTAATCTTGTTTTTCTTTTATATTTTTATTAAATTGTTCTAGTAAGTTAAGTATGAGTATTTAGATAAGAATAAATATTTTATATGATACATTAACGTGTTAAAAATTAAATATTTGATTTATTTATTCAATTTTTATTTACGGGGGGCCCCACTCCTTATTTTGTGCCCGGAGCCTCAAAATCCAAAGGACGGCGCGAGTTTTTTGCATTTATTTAAAGCTACTCTACGCTGCCTGAAACGTTTTTATAAAAACAAATTTGTCATGATAAGCTGAGGCTTTTTTCTTATTTAAATAATTTTGATACTTCATGGGAGCTTCCTTATCTCTATCCCCATAACAAAGGGGGAAAAATACAGATTTTCGAGATATTTACGTTTACAAGTACAGTATTGTTTTCATGCTTTAATGAATTTTTTTAGTTGAATTAATTTGCATTTGATTATAATGGCAAAGATCAGGAGTAGAATAGTTTTAGAACAATTGTATAAGTTAGTAAGTGTATGGAACGTATGATTTTTGACACATCTTATATTTCAAAGAAATTTTTGTTACTTAATTTTTCTATGGCTTTTTTTTTGAAGATAGGTAACAGGTGTCAATTTATTCCCTTTGAAACACAACGGTGTTTAAGTAAATATTTCCCTACATCAATGGCCTTATTTTGCAAAAATTTTAGCCTTCATACTCTCAACCTTCACTAAACGCCCACCGATACATATTAACTGTTGCTTCACAGCTAAAGCATTCCTATACTTATAAAAAAATATAAATGACCTTGAGCATTCACTTTTCAATGGAAAAGAAACATTTAAATATAACTTTATTATTTAAAGGAAGAATGTTCAACCAAAATAACTATATTAAAAACTTTTTACAAAATTATTTGAAATTTATCATTTCTGTAAACACTGAATTTAAAATCTTGTAGAAGCTTAGATGTTAATTTATTGAAGAAATTTTGAAAATATTATTTAATTCCAAATTGGATAAACGAACATATAATTCATATTAAAAGGAAAGCCTATACTGCTTTTCGAAATCATATGCATGAATATAAACAATAACAATAAAAGAAATTAATTTAAGATGAGTGTTCACTCATGCGCAAAATTTATGCGTTCGTGTGCAACTCATTGACCCAACCTGCTTTGGTAAACTTGATCTTAATTTCTTTCGTTCCATTTCACGAAGTATAGAGAACATGTGTTCAACGACTAAAGACAACCGATTTCTCTCCTACAATATTTCTATTTTTGTTTCTTTTGACAGATGTTTATCCCCGTACTTTATTTCAAAACTGCTAAAAATTGACACAAAACAAAGTTAAAGAAAGCGTTGCCAACCTGAACTTGGAAAAGTATGACGAAATCGTTTGACATTAATTTAATGGCCAACTTGCGCGTTTCGAAATTTCATGATGGAAAATTTAACCATGTGGAGATATTTTATTCATGCTCCATTAAAGATATTCTTAATTAAAAATGGTCAAAAAAAGAACAATGTAGAAAGTGAATTATGCGAAATCATAGCTAATTTTCACGCAAATGAAATACTTTGTTTTTTTATTCACATATTGTTTTTATGTTTTCAAAAAGAACATGATGAAGAATTCGAAGACAGACATTCTTAATTTTACGGATTTTTCGCCTCATGTTCTCAAGAAGAACATGATGAAGAACTCAAAACGAACATGATACAAACATTCTTAATCTTATATATTTTTTGTATAATTATCCTGCATGCTAATTTGTTGGCACCCAGATAAAAATGAATGAATGGAGTCAATTCACGCTCAGGCAATACACGTCAAATGAGTCTTACTATTTTAATTCTGGAACCCACAGTTAGGGTTGCCATAATTGCCAAGCACTAATACGGGATGTTTAAGTGCTAAATAAATAAAACATGAAAAAATGGGAAGGTAATGGTTTATTTTTCTCTGATAAAAAAAATCTATAAAGTTTAAGCAATCTAATAAAATGAACAAACAGAATAATAATAAAAAAATACAATGCTAATCCTCTTCAGCCCAGTCATCAGTATATGACAGAAAACGGGACATATAGTAATACGGGACTGAATAGTGAAATATGGTCCCGTATATGCGGGACGTATGGCAACCCTACATAGTGCATCTTACAGGGGTTAAAAAAGAACATGGTAAGACTTAAGTTTGATGTGCGGTTTCCCGCCAAGTTGGCAAAAATCACGCCAACTATGAAATACTTGCCAAAAGTCCGCAATATTTTCATTACAGGGTTGCAATGAAATAACTAACGTGCACCACATTTGGCGAGAAATCGTCAGAAAAAAATTCAACTTTGGCGAACGCACATTAAACTTAAGTCTAGCCCAGCTTTTCCTTATTAAAATTATATTTTTAGATCTCTCTCACCTCTCCATTAGACATAGCCCAACGCGCTCTCGTGTCCGCGATTATTCCCGTGCAGTACAGTACGTGTTTTATAGAAGTGCGATATCAGGGTCATTTTTGATAACCCGGGTTTCGGTTAACCTGAGTTCGGTTCACCGGGGCTTTACTGTTCATAATATTACTCGAGGGCTGAAGTCAGACTCTCCTCTCACCTGTTGATAGTAGTATACTAGTAGTTCTGTGAACAGTAGACGTCACCCTCCCCCCCGAAAAAAAATCTAAGATCTGCTCTTCATCGCTGTTTTCGAATGCGAATTACACAGTTTCTGCATTCATCAGTATTCTGAAAATTAGAATTAAACGTCTGCTTTTATCAAATTTACAATTAGATTTCTGCTTTTATCAGTGTAAGTGAAATTGCGAACGAAATGTTTGCGTAATGCAAACATTTCGGGCTTCATTTTTTTTTTAACCCAATAAGCAGAACAAACGAATTATTCTAAATTTGTTACAAATACTGTTTTTGTGATTATTCAGGTATCGACTTGCCATTTTTTGTTCCTTTTCTGACTTGAAATTTTTCCGAAGTAATGCAAAATATATATATATATAAAATACAGTGATGCAAAGTAAAGAATTTAGTTTGAAGTTAATTATTCCAGATCTCTTTGCTTTGTGAATATTTAAAAAGTTTTTATTTTGAAGGTTTTAATTCATAGCCACCAGAAAGAAAACATAATTAGATTATACAACAGAATCTGTTCTTCAAATATAATATTTTGAATGCTAAAACATTTTGCGGCTTTTGAACAAGCGTTTGGTCAATATACAAACACAGGCCATTGATTTTTTTTTAAATGAGTTAGTTAAATAATTTCAAATGAACAGAAATATCGTATGCACCACCGAAAGCACTCACTTTTAATTTGAATAAATTAAATAAAGAAATTCCACTAAACATGGACATCCAATAGAAAATGGATATAAAAAGATATAAATGGAAAAAATCAGATATAAATTAAAAACAGAAATTATGTCTCTAAAATAAACTTGGGAAAGTAACACGTACATCATATTAAACATGTTTTGCATTGATGGAACGAATTATAACTAGATTAGGCGGACATGTTAAATTATACAAATACTCGTGTTTTAAACAATCGTTTAAGCAAAACTGATGAAATATCTAAAAAGTTATTCATCAATTCCTATTCTAAAATGTTGATGCACTCGAATGAAAATATCTCCGTTTTTTAAAAAATAAATAAATCATTAAAAAATAATCATTTTTACGTTTTTAAATTTATCGCAAACGCACAAGTGTATTGTTTCCAATTCAAATAAATAAACTCTGCAAAATACAAGTAACTACAAACATCTTTCTAAACACGGGGATATTTGAATAAGAAATTGAAGGAGCCAAAACACGGATCTAAGGCGCCAAACAGCATTTTTGCTTAAGCAGTAAAACATTTCATTTTGGAATAAAATACAAAATTTTTATGGCTCCAAAAATGTTTTCTATCAGATTGAAGATATTCAAATTGTTCTCAAGAAATCAAATGATACCAAAAAGTGTTCATAATAACGAATAAACATTGACTATTCTATGATGTTATGCAAAGCTATTCTTTTTGAAAAGAGTTAAATAGCAAAAAGAAGCAGATAAGCAAATGCTAACATATCTGTGGAATGAGTAGGGTGATCCTTCAGTTCCCCTCTCATTGCAATTGCAGGCACAGTAATATGCAACCATTTTTTTAAATAAATGCGCTGTCGTCGACTTAACTTCCCTATGACAAATCCTATAGAGGACGTTCTCCGAGTCGAAGATCTGTGAGCAAATCACGTGATTTTACTCGAAAATCGGTTTGCAACCCTTATGCTTCCTCAATGTATATTCATCCTCTATGATTTCATCCATTTGGCCCAAGATTGGTTTTTTCCCCACCCATTCAAGTCGAAAAATCAGGCACGTCCATTCATCTGAAGTTCCAAAGTACGCTGGCAGTAGGGGAGAGCCATCTTCTTTCTCCCTCTACAGCTGATCGTCGATTACCTCTATTCCTTCCCCCACTCCGCGGATTTCAGATTTGCTACCCTCGCAGCAGGGTGTCGATCTGGTCAATAGTTTGATGTGCCGACTAGCTTCGCAAAGGGTCTCGCCAAAAAAATCGGCGCTCGAACTGCCGGGGTTTGGTTTGATTGGAAATCCGACTTTTCAAAGCCGCTATGCTTTTTTCCATAGGTTTTCGACCTTGACAAATGTTTTAGAAGAGATATGAATGGCCAGCTTTAGAGCAACAACGTGCCAAATTTGGTAACTCTAGGTCCAATGGTCAGCCTTTTAGAGCGTTTTCAATGATTTTGGCATCACACGCAATTTACAGATAGAGTGCCAGCCTAAAAAATCATGTTAAAACAAGAAGCTGTATTTAATCAACTGTTGTTTATTATTTTTAACGATGCATGATGTATATGTCACATGCCTGTTTACGTAGTTACGCTTCGGTAAAAAAAAAAAAAAAGGGACACTGTACTGTCGACGTGTTGAGAATATGTGACTTCTGCAAGCAAGTAGAGCATAGATGTCTAACTTAATGTCTTTTTTATAAGCTTTCTTGTTCTGAGATTAACAATCGTTATGTATCTTTTTAGGAACTTAATACGATTAATTCATTTACTTTCAAATTAAGTGTTACATCACAAACATCACTTTCTTTAAAATCTCCCGATGCCTCTGAAAAAACACCCAAGCGCGAGCGAGTGTCGGTTCACCATCGTTTTTTGTGTCGTTTGGCACACATTCTCGACTGGCCGTTCCGTGGCCACTTTCATTAGGCACTTCCGCTCTCAGCAGCCGTGAGTCAGCGAACGTCGCACTTCCTCCTACATCTCTCTCCAGAGATCACGTGAACTGCGGTTTTATTCAATTTCCCATCAGACCCCGGGGCAACCTAGTTGAGTTGTAGCCATTGAGTGGGGAAACCCAGTGTCAAAGGATTGTATCGCCTGCAGAAAAGAACCAAGAACATGATAGCTAAGTGGCGGAAGAGGGTCTGTTGCAGTGGCGAATCCACGGGGGCTATCGGGCTACAGCCCCCCAGAGCCAAGCCAGAATTCTTGATTTTATTTAACATTATTACAACTGTATTTTCTTAATTTCCCTCTTTCTAAAAAATATAAAAACATTTCAACATTTTTTATTTTGTAATCATTCCACTTGTACTTGTAGCTTTGACGCGGTCGAAGACACTTTTTGGCTAGTTATTTCATTGTAATTTTTGTCAAATTATCGAAAGTATTGTATTTTTTTTTATGATTCTTATTGTCAGGAGAAAAAAGTCTGTAAAGTCAAAGAGTTTTGGTTTACTTTAACCTTGAGGTTTGGCATTCATCACTACGATACAAAGTTTTTATGACCTCGCCCCCCCCCCAGACCGGGATCCTAGATTCGCCACTGGTCTGATCAGTGGCGAATCCAGGGTTTGGGTCGGGGGAGGGGGCTGAGGTATAAAAAGTTTTGTATCATCGTGACGAATAACAAATCTCATGGCTTATATAAACCAAAACATTTTAACTTTAAACGAAGTTAAAAGTTAAGTTAGTTTAAGTTTACTCACCTAACAATAAGCATCATAAAGAACACTGCAATACTTTTGATAATTTAACAAAAAACACAATGAAATAATTAGCAAACACATGTTTTTTACCATGCCAACGCTGCAAATGCGAGTGGAATGACTACAAAAGTGGGAAAACTTTCGAGCCTGTCAAAAACCAGGAAGAAATGTTCTCATTTTTTAAAAAGGGAGATTAAGAAAAAACAGTTGTAGTGATTT